>CM047743.1:21409449-21438919 GCA_026225825.1 Pistacia integerrima | reverse complement strand
ACCTTAAATTTGAAAACTATTCATTAATTACGGCAAATATGAAAAGTGACACCATGGTATTTTTTAATAAAAAATTTTAAAAATGAATAAATTAAAGTAATAAATTTTATTGGTTTATCAATTCTAAAGGAGGAATTGAAGCCTTTTTTCTAAGATTTTTTTTTTTTTTTCCTTTTCCTTTACTTTTTTTAACCAAATTTATCAAATGAATTTCACAAGATAATAATGAGAGGTATAAAAAATTTAAAAAAAATTAAAAATGGGAGAATAATAACATTTTATGATAGACTTCTATATAATTAATAGTAATGAAAACTACAGTTATAATTTTAATAAATACAACTGAGATCCTATAAAATCACAATATATTTTTAATTGATTACTAGCGTCAAAGTGTGGGATTTTAAATATTAATGTAAAGCCCTTAATAGATTTTTTTCTCATAGAAAAATGAGATTATTATTTTAACCTGTTGTGCCAATTACATTGACTTGGAAAAGTGAAAGTGACAACTGGTCAATGCCAGCTAAAATTATAATCTTTAAAATAAAAAAGAAAAAAATTAATAAGAAAAACTATTTTTTATATTTTAAATTTATAATTTTGTTAATTTAGATAAGATAAAACTATAAGCTAAAATTTAATATTCTTTTTCTATCAATTGATATTGAATGTCTATCTAGATGTTTAGAGACTGAGAGTTGATTAGAGTGTTACTACATAAAATTAAGAGTATTAAAAAAAAAAGGAAAAAAAAAAACTTATTAATGGAAAAGACAAGGAAATCCAAACAGAAGTTGGTGCCTCTTTGTATAAATAGCGTATAAGTAGTGGGTTGTGAGTCACAAAGCTTGAGTGTATTAAGAGATGGATTGTAAGTGGTTTTGGGTGTTCTTAGTAATGATGTTGGTTTCTTTAGGAGATGGGTGTTGGGAGGAAGAGAACGCTCTCTTGCAACTTAAACATTTATTCTTCCCCGATCCTTCGTCGGCTATCTTGACCATTGGGTGAAGAATTCAGAGTGTTGTAGATGGGAATGTGTTATGTGTGACAACAACACTGGAAGAGTCATCAAACTCGATCTTTCGGATGTAAGGGATTCGAATTTGGGAGAGTGGTATCTAAATGCTTCTTTGTTTTCTCCCTTCCAACAACTACAATCCCTTCACTTAAGTTACAACAATATAACTGGTTGTATTGAGAACGAAGGTCAATTGTCTTCCTCCCTTCAACTTAATTTATTTCTATATTTAGGTTCATGTTTAATTTCCAGTAAATTTATTTGCATCTAGCTAGTATCATATGATTTTAATAAAAACATTATTACAAATTCCTCAAAAATCTCTCATTTACTATTAAACTTGAGGATTTCAACATATTTTATGGACTTGTTAATTTTATGATTATTGATTTATGTTTTCAATATTTTGTGAATAATTTTGTGATATATTATATGATAATATGCATGAAGCAATTTATTCGCTTGAAAGTGATTGAGTATTTACAGGTTTCGAGAAGCTATCAAGGTTAAATAACTTGAAGGAATTGAATTTAGAAGGCAACAACTTCAACAACAGTATCTTATCTCCTCTAAAATAAATAGATTTAAAGGAGCTATTAATATTGAAGGTAATAAGCTAGCTTCTCATTCTCTTAATTCAACCATTTTTTTTTGTGAATTGATAACTGAACTTTTAAATTATGTATATGAAAGAGTTTAACATTGTGAAATTGTTTAATCTTTTCCTAGGGTTACATTCTTTAAAAGAGTTGCACATGAGCTCCAATGAGATTGACTATCTTGTCAGCCCCAAAGGTAATAAGTAATAATATTTGTGACATGATCAGAATTTACAGCTTATTTGGAGTAAGTACAAGCTCTCAATCACAGCCACATAGTTTTCTCCCAAACCAAATATCACAACTGTTAAAAACTGTCTCAATATTTATAAAACCAGCAAAAGCCCCACTCATTATCTCGTGCCTGTCAGATTCAGTTTTGAAAACCACGTCAGCAGAAAATGTTTCACTTTAATTACCAGAACAACCACACAATTTAACTACTTTTTTAATGGGTTATGAACTAAACAAGGAAGGTTATTTTAGGAATGCACGTAGAATAGAATAATAAGCCAAAGTGCAAGCATTATGAGACATTCACGCTCCTTTGAAGGGAGTGGACAACACACATCACCAACTAAGATTGCAAAGCCTTTTTAAAGGTTGAAAATTCCCATTTTCACCTTGTTAGAAGATTTTTAATGAAATCAAATTGTAGAATTTAAGATTTTAAATTATTATAAATATATCTTAAAATTCTTCACTAGTTCACTTCCCTATAATAACATCTTATTCGGATATACAACTGAATAATTTGAATGGGTTTATTAAATATTCAAGGTAATTTAGCTAGCTTCTCATTCTCATAATTTCAACTTTTTTTTTTTTTTTTGTGAATTTACAATATAATTGGACTTTTTAGATTAAATATATGAAACATTTTAATTTTGTGAAATTGTTTGACTATTTCCAGGTTTGAGTAACTTGGAGGTTTTGTATTTAAGTGTTAACAACCTCAACAATAGCATATTATCTTCTTTGGGTGATCTCTCTTCATTAAAATCTTTGTATCTGAGAGGTAATGGTTTGACTGGAACTGTTGATGTTCAAGGTAAGATTGATCAAGTTCCTCATGTCTTCTTAATGATCAATTTTTAATTAAGTATGTTTAATTTTTTCCTAGGATTACAATCATTCCATCAACATAGGCCCATAACTAAACTTAAGTAATAATATTTAATGATTTTATTTCTAACTATCAAATTTCTAATACAAAGGCACAATCTTTGAAAATGTTATGCTAAGTGATACTCACAGCTACGTAAAATTATTTTTACATTATCATTTTCTAAAATTAAAATGAAAAATCAATTATTATATTGTGTATTTGAAAACAGTTTTCATATTAATGAAATAGGTATAATTTGAATATTTATTATTATCTTTAAAATAAAATGCATTTGACAATTTTAACTTGAAAATGTAGGGTAATTTTTTTTATTTAAAAAAAAAAAAGATTTTTTAAGTGCTATAAATATTATTTTGAAAATTACGAAACTTAAATCTTGAGCTTAATTTTCTTTTATAAAAAAAAATCCGAATCTTGATTTCCAAACTGTCTAGCAAAAAATTTTATTTTTATTTTTCTAAATTCGAAAAATATAATTATTTTTTATGAAAGAAAGACTAAAGTTAATTACTAGAAACCATTAAGACCAAAGCGTTAATGAAGTTAATTTGAAAAATATAATTCTTGAGGTTAATACTAATTCTTTTTATAAAAGAAAAAATTGTGTTTCATAAGTCTTTATACTATAGCTAATAAATTTTCTAATTTTCTGATAATATTCATAAATCTTTATACTCAAAATTATATATATGAAAGAATTTAACCTTGTGAAATTGTTAATCTTCTCCTTGGGTTACATTCTTTGAAAAAGTTGGACATAACTGTAATGAGATTGACCAATTTGTCAGCCCCAAAGGTTTTAATTAGGAGACTTTTAACTTTGGTGAGACTCTTATATAAAGAAATATCGAGAATAGTTTTATAAAATTATTTTTATAATTTTCTTAAAATAAAAATGAAAAATATTTTGTTCATGTTAATGAATTTTGACATTATTGACTGAAAATTGCAGGGAACAAAGGATTTATCATGTTCTGCATATTTTTTTTTTTTAAATTTCCAAAATAAAATTCTTGAGTTCAATTTTTTTTTAATAAAAAAAATTCTTCTAATCTTGATTTTCAAATACAGACTAGTTCTATTTTTAGGTTTTTAAATTATAAAATAGAGAATGATTTGAAAGAAAGAAAAAATGAAGTTGTGATTGTTTTTATAATTTAATTAATCCAAACAAAAATTTTATATGTATTTACTAATTTATCCTTATATTTATTAATGCAATTATATATAGCCATTATATCATTATATAATAATTTTGTTTTAGTAATTACTATATTAATTGACGTTAAATATGGCTCTTGTATTAAAATACTTTATTTTAGGCCACATTTAATTAATTCACCTAATAATTAAGGCAGGTATTAATTACTTTATTTATGAATAAGATATATTATTTAAACATTAATTATAAGTTAATATTATAATATTAATAGAAAATATAAACATATTATCTTAAAATATAAATATATAAAAGTAATTTGGACTTTTTAAATTAAATATATGAAACATTTTACTCTTGTAAAATTGTTTGACTATTTTCATGTTTGAGTAATTTGGAGGTTATGGATTTAAGTGGTAACAACCTCAGCAATGGCATATTATCATCTTTGACTAATCTCTCTTCATTAAAATCTTTGTATCTAAGAGATATTGGATTGAATGGAACTGTTGATGTTGAAGGTAAGTTTGATAAAATTCCTAATGTCTTCTTATGATCAATTTTTAATTAACTCTGTTTCATTTTTTCCTAGAATTATGTTCCTTGAAAAACTTAGAGGAGTTGTACATGGGCGGGAATAAGATTGACAAATTTGTCAATTCCAAAGGTATTCCATCACTAAACTTTAATAATAATATTTAATCAGTTTATTTATAACTCTCAAATTTCTATCCGATTGTGTATTTGAAAACAGTTTTCATATTAATGAAATATTAAATAAATAGTAATGCTACAATAGGTGTTATTTTACAAATTAAAAAAGATAATTCTTGAGTTTAATTTTCTTTTTTCTTTTTTTAAGAAAAAAAAGTTCATCTAAATCTTGATTTTCAAAACTGTCTAGCAAAAAAATTTTTTCTTTTTAAATTCGAAAAATAGAGAATTATTTTTATTATGAGAAAGACTAAGTTTAATTTCTATAAACCATTAAGCCCATAATGTTATTTGTATGTTTTTTAAGTTCTCTTTTTTTATTTTTTTCAAAATGCACAGCACAATTTTTGAGGTTAATACTATTTGTTTTTATAAAAGAAAAAATTGTGTTTCGTAAATCTTTGTACTCCAGCTAGTAAAAACAATTTTATTTTATTTGCAAAATATGAGAATTGAGTTTTAGGAAAAAATGAATTCCTTTGTAAAATCTATTCCTTGCATTACGTTGAAGACTGTTAATTATTATTTAGTTTTTTAACTTACAGATTATAGAGGCTTGAAGAAGTTGAATACCCTTTCTCTACAGAGTGGTATTGAAACCACTGATGCAACTATTTTTCTACAATCAACATTGAGGTTGTTCCCATCCTTAAAGACACTTGACCTTTCAGATAATAGTTTTAATCAAACAATGATTGCTCGAGGTAAGAAATAAGCTAAAGTTATGATGGTAAAACAAAATTGTTGATAATTTGTCAATTACTTACCTAGCATCATTTAAATTTGTTGCACTATTTCAACAGAGTTGCATAATTTGACCACCTTGGAAGAATTGAACTTGGATGGGTCAAAGCTCCATATAAGCTTTCTACAAACTGTTACAACTTGCACTTCACTGAAACATTTGTCAATGAGATATTGTGAACTCAATGGCATCTCACAAGTTCAAGGTATATTCAAAATTAGTTCCATTTGCATTAATTTATATATGTGGATCAAACACCTCTTGAAATTTTATATTCAAGTTAAGATATGGAAAAAATAAAATATTTATAGAAATGAGATCAAATATTAATTTCTATACGTACTGAAAATTAATTTTTCTTTTATTATAATATTCTAGATATGGAAATTCTAAAAGTGAGATCAAATATTATATTTTAATTGAGCAGGCTTCTAGCCTTAAATGTTGGCAATAAAATATTGAAAATTGTAGGAAATTTCCTCTTTTGGAAAGGATTAGATTGAATTCATTTTAATCTTTAAAAACAACAAAAATGGTCAACAGAATGTGCAATTGAGCTTGATATATATATATATTTTAATTTAATACTATTTTTCAGTATGTATAGGTTTTATTAATTTCAAATTTTGGAACATTTGCTTATGGATATTCACATACATTCATGTCAATGTGTAGGTTCTATTTATTTCAGAAATTTGGAAAGTTTGGACATGGAGGAAACTACACTCAACAACAGCTTTTCTCAAATCTTTAAACCGATAATTTCTCTTAAGAAATTATCATTGTCTAATTGTGGACTCAATGGCATATTATATGATCAAGGTTAGTAAATCAAATAAATACAAATGCAATAAATAAAAATTAAAAAAAAAAAACAATTACACAGTCCATGTATTAGCTATAAATCACTTGTATTAATAGATTACATTGAAATGAAAAAGTGACAAAAAAGATGATAACCATGTTCACCATAATAATTAACGATTCAAAAAATTAATGATGAGTTTAATGTGATCACTTGTATTAATTGATGAAATTGAAACAATAAATAGTGACAAAAAAAAATGATATTAAAATCATGCCTACCGTAATAAGATATTTGATGTAAATTTTTATGAATTATATATGTTAATAATTAAATGACATGTTTTTATTCCAGGCTTGTGTGAGATGGTGCGTTTGCAAGAGTTGGAAATTTACAATAATGATCTATGGGGTCCCTTACCTCCATGTTTGGCAAATTTGACTTCACTTCGGCACTTAGATATTTCTTCCAATCGAATTACTGGAAACATCTCCTCATCTCCCCTTAAGGATCTACCATCCATCGAAGTCCTTGACATTTCAAACAATCACTTCCAAGTCCCAATATCACTCAATCCATTTTTTAACCTTTCAAACCTCAAAGATCTCAGGAGTGAAAATAACCAAATATATGTTGAAACCATGTCATATTCTTTGACCCCAAAATTCCAATTAAATTCCATCACGTTGTCTGGTTGTGGAATTGTTGGCACTTTTCCCAAATTTCTTTACCATCAACATGAGTTACAAGAAGTTGATCTCTCCCACATGAACTTGAGTGGAGAATTTCCGTACTGGTTGTTGTCTAACAATACCCAACTAGAAACACTTTCTCTAGTTAATAATTCTCTTTCAAGAACTTTCCTATTGCCATCTCAATCCCATATGCATTTAGGAAGATTTGACATCTCCATCAATTTCTTTCACGGCCAAATTCCAATAGAGATTGGTGCAAAACTACCGAAGCTATATTATTTCAACATTTCTGGAAATTCTTTCAATGGAAGCATTCCATCTTCTTTTGGCAATATGAGCTCCTTGCAAATTTTGGACTTATCAAACAATAAGTTGGCTGGCGGAATACCTGAGCACTTGGCCATAGGGTGTTTCTCACTATTACAATTGGTGTTATCAAACAACAAGTTGAAAGGTCATATCTTCTCTAATACTATGAACTTGAAGCAGTTACAAATATTACAATTGGATGGTAATCTTTTTAGTGGAGAGATCCCAAAAAGCTTGTCAAATTGCAATTATGTACAAGTATTGTATCTCAATGATAACCATCTCTCAGGCAAAATCCCAAGATGGATTGGAAATCTATCATTTTTAGGAATTATTGCAATGTCAAATAATACAATTGAAGGTCCAATTCCAAAAGAACTATGTCAAATCGATGGTCTTCAACTTTTGGACCTTTCAGACAACAATATCTCAGGTAGTTTTCCATCTTGTTTTAACCCTTCAAGAATCACGCAAGTTCACTTGTCAAGAAATAAATTGCAAGGACAACTAAAAGATGCTTTCTACATTAATAGTTCTCAGCTGGTGGTCTTAGATCTTAGCTATAACCATTTCAAAGGGAGTATTCCAAGTTGGATTGGCCAACTCTCTTCTTTAGGTTACCTTATCTTAGGTAACAATCATCTTGAAGGTGAATTACCTACTCAATTGTGCAATCTGACCACACTACGCTTGCTAGATCTCTCTCAAAACAGCCTCTCTGGTAAAATTCCTTCTTGCTTGGATTTCACTGCCCTCCATGAAGAAAATGGGAATGATACAACTATAACTTCTACTATTATAGATATATCTATTACTCTTGATCCAAGTATTAATCCATTCCGAAGTGAAGAATCCATACAGTTCACAACAAAAAGTATATCCTACTCCTACAAGGGAAGAATCCTCACGTTTATGTCGGGAATTGATCTTTCTTGCAATAAATTATTCGGTGAAATTCCTGATCAAATTGGAAACCTAACCGCAATTCGCGCTCTTAATCTTTCTCATAATAATTTGACAGGATCAATCCCAATAACATTCTCAAATCTCAAACAAATTGAGAGCTTGGATCTTTCTTACAACGATTTGAATGGAAAAATTCCTTCCAATCTAGTAGAGATATACACATTGTCTGTTTTCAGTGTGGCACACAATAATTTATCAGGAAAAACACCTGAAAGGATTAACCAATTTACAACTTTTGATGAAGGTAGCTATTTAGGAAACCCTTTTCTTTGTGGACTGCCTTTGAACAAAAGTTGCAACCTAGTGGAATCACCATCATTGACACCTGGAGCTTCAACAGACAACAAAGAAGATGATAATGATTTTGTTGACATGGACATCTTCTATATCACTTTCGTAGTGACCTACATAGTTGTGCTTTTAGTGATTGTTGGAATTTTGTATGTGAATCCTTACTGGAGACGAACATGGTTTTATCTTGTGGAGAAATTGATAATCTCCTGTTACTACTTTGTTATTGACCATCTCCCATAATTTCGTGGTTGAATGATGATTGTATTATTACATGTATGCCAATTTTTTCTTTTTCAATAATATGTATTTTCTTTAAGTCAAATGATGAAATAAATTTATTGAACCATTAAACAAAGTTCTAAACTTATATAATTTGAAAATATTTCATATGTGTTAATTTTTTTTATTGAAAACTATTTCAAAATTATGGAACACTTTTTTTCTCTCGAATTGCTATGATATTCTAATTAGAAATATATTAAATATTAATGGAAGTTAATGAAATACTATATTCAATATCTAAATTATATTACATATTATTAGAAGTAGTTACGGAGGAAATCATTTTTCTTTGTGGACTACCACTGGCACCAAAAGTTTCATTAGATAATAAAGAAGATAATAGTAAATTTGTTGACATATACATTTTCTATATAATTTTTTTAATAAAAAATACTTCGAAATATTTCAAAAGTTTATCCACAATTTATTCCCAAATTGCTATGATATTCTAATTATTAACATAGTAAAGATTTTTAAAATTAAATGAAATAATATATTCAATATCTTTATTATTATTGTACATTAATAATAATAATAATAACAATAACCCCAATTCAAGTGGACCGTTTTCATCTCAAGAATTTAATTCCAATGGAGTCGGAAAAAAAAAAAAAAAGACTTATCGAATTAATCTAAAAGGTCCCAAAATATCAATATCATTACATTTACACCCAAAAGTAGTCAAAATCCCCCAAGTCTCAACCAAAAGAAAAATGACATTTTACCCCACCGAGTAGGGTTTAATACTCCTTACTTTCGCTTAAGCCCTTCTCTTTCGCAGAAGCCGAAACAGCTCTGCTCTGCTTTTTACAACACCCACCTTAATAAAAACCCTAATTTCCAATCTTCTTTACCCCAGTTATCAATTCTAGTCAATTTTAATCCCAAAAGTCAAATATTTTCATTCATTTTCAAGTGATGGAGAATATGATTACTGACGTTCAAGTGGAAGTGGTGGGAGGGTATTCAGATCCTGGAGCCGGATCCTTTTCTGGGTTCCAAAGAAGAATCGAGTTTCATCCGGCTAGAAAAGTCTTTATTGGGCTTAGTGATGGTGGTGACAATGGGGATTTTAAATTGGAGACGCTGAATCCAAGTGGGTCGGAGCAGAAGAAAGCTGGGACGGGTCAAGGACAGGGTCCGAGTGGCGGGTCGGGGAAGAAAGTTGATGGGTCGGAGTTTTGGGATTGTGGGTTGGATCCTGAGCTGAGTTTTGGGATGACTTTTCGGAGAATTGTGAGTGTGTTTAGTTTGTAAAGCTTGCTTTTTTTTTTTTTTTTTAAAAATTCTATGGCTTTGAATGAGTTTTTTCTGTATTGATAATTTGTTGGAATTCGATCGTTTCGTTGTAGTTTGATTTAGTTCTGCTGAAGGGCAATTGGTATGTTACAGGGAGTGAAATCCCGTTATGGTAACAATAATTTATTAGTATTTGTTAGTTTCATGGTTTTATTTGAGGGGAATTGCTATGTTGCGGGAGTAAAATTGTAGTATAGTTACTGGAATTAATGGTTTTGGTAGTCCATATGTCTTTATAAATGTGAAATGAAAGTAATAACGAAATACTGATTGTACATGATATTTGTTATTATTTTGGATTGCAGTATGCTGCCATAGTTTAAGATATGTTAAATTCTGGTTATCAGTTGGTGATTTCAGCTCAAAGACTTGGTATTTAGCTGAATTTGGCATTTCGAATAAATTTGGTGTCAATTTTTTCAATGGCAAATGTATGATGCTTTTTAGGTAATAGCTGTGAGGAACTTGGTTTTGTGTTGAACCTAAACTTATCTATAATGATATGTATGACTTACAGGGTGCTGGTCTTGAAAATCTTGGAAATACTTGTTTTCTCAATTCAGTGTCGTAGTGTCTGACATATACAGAGCCTTTAGCGGCATACTTGCAAAGTGGCAAGCATCGAAATTCTTGTAAGTGGCTCTCTATTTCTGATCAATCCTTTCTTTTTTTGCTTTTTATCTCCATGAACACAATAATATAGGCATGCAGATTTCTGAATCAATTCATGTGTCTTGCTGTACTTTTATTTCTTATGATGGGGTTATAGAAGCACATTTAGCTTTGATATTGATCTCTCATGGATATGTAGTTGCTTCATTGAAAATAAAGTTCAAAGACTTCCATAGTTGTTTCAGAAGGTTTTGTGGTTTATGTACTGTCACTGTGAGTGTGATTTAATTTTTGGATACAAGTAATTAGGATAATGGCTGGTTGAGATGAGCACATTTAATAAGTCGCCACTTTCAGTGGAGGTTTAAAGATTTTTTTTAATCCATTCTACTCACTACAAATTAGGATGATCCTTGCGTAGTATATTTGATTGGTATTAAGTTGTGTAAATAGCCGAAGAAAATCTATGGTTTATAGGGCTCTTGTGTTAAAATATATAAGCATGATGATGATACTTTTTCTTAATCCCTTGTTATGTTTGTTGGGTAGAGGGTAAAGACTCCCAATTGTGAGACTGGGGTCTGTTGATGGCCAGAACCATATGTTTACATTCTTAGCTCTTGCTTAGTTAACAGAATGTATTATAAGGAGCTCTTTATTAAGGATGGGATTACTTGGTATTGGTTTTGAAGAATTAGTGTCTAATTACTTTACCTAATTTCCTGTAACAGTTTGTCCAAGTTAATGAGAGGTCTGTTTTAGAGCAGAAGGCTTACATGCTGTTTTATGTTCGTGATAGAAGAAATGTTGCTCCTAAAAAACCCATTGATGTTGTTCAGAAAGATGACTTGAAAGCCAATGTCAATGGAAATAAACCATCTCTCATTTTGAGCCAACAGTCAAAGGAACACCTTCAAAGCTCTCGAATTGAGAATGGAGTATGTGGGGCAGACTCTTCTTCTGTGAAACAAAAGAATGCTGTAAATGGTGGGCTGTCAAAGGAGGCTCATCTGAAGGAAGCATCCAGTCAGCCAGGGAGGATACCAATGCAAAGCTCAGTACCAAAAAAGGAGCCCGTGTTGGAAACTTATTCAAGTGCACCATTACAGAAAGACCCATCAGTGGGGCTGCCTTTTCCAAATCTGGGTCAAGGAAAAAGCTTGCAGCCATCAGCTTCATCTTTGAATAGCAATGGAGGCATTCCCAATATTGAAAATAACACTACTATTGCTACCAAAGAGAAGGCAAATTTTAAGAATAATTTGGGGGTCTCGGTGACTGTATCATCCAACTGCAATGGGCACCAAAACTCTGCCTCTAACAAGATTCTCACAACTGAGACCTCACAGAAGGTAACTGGTTGTTTCTTTTGCAGCTTGGACCCCTGGCGTCCATCTGTTTGCCCAAATGGGTGGAATTTAATCCTTATTTCTAATTTGTAAATCCATCTGTGCATTCAGATTAATGGTGTTTCGAATGCTGGGGCATCAATTAATACTCCTTCCCGAGATTCCAGTGATAAATCACTGGAGCGGGTTTCAAATATGGCTCAATCTGGGGGCTCCAGTGACAAAATGTTAGAGAAAGCAGATCCTATAAAATCAGCCAAGGAGCCAAGCTGTGAGGAAACTCAGGTGATTTCTATATATGTGTATTTATTGGATAAATTCCCATGAGATGTAGTATAGACTATTGAGTTGTTTCTCTTTTCATTCCCAGGTTGGAAATAAGCTTTATGATAGTGTTGCTGGTACTTCAGCAGAGGAAAATGTTGGTGATAATGGTCAAACACCCGCGTCAATGATGGCAAATGAACCTTTACACGCAAAAGCTCCTGATTGTGCATCCCAAAGGAAATTGAAGAAGAAGAAGCTTCTTAAGTGTAGGATTAATTCCATGTCTATTGGCTTAAAATTTTTCAAGGCATCCTTAGGTTTACGCAAGAAAAAGAAACACAAAATGAGCAAACGCTGCACTGTAGATCTCCAGAATCTCAGTAAAGAACTCTTATTGGATAAAGATTCTTGTCTTTCATCGGACCTTGGTCCATCTACATCCGAGAAATGTGGTACCAGTTCCAGAAGTACCTGGAAGTACCCAATGGAACTGCTAAAAAGAATGGCAAAATGTGTAATGGTGATTCATTGATGAATGGTGTGGATCGAGAATTAACAGAGAGAATTTGTCAGAATTATGGGGTTATAGAAGCACGTTTTGCTTTGATATCGATCTCTCACTGATATGTAGTTGCTTCATTGAAAATAAAGTTCAAAGACTTCCATAGTTGTTTCAGAAGGTTTTGTGGTTTATATATTGTCACTGTGAGTGGGATTTAATTTTTAGATACAAGTAATTAGGATAATGGCTGGTTGAGATGAGCACATTTAATAAGTTGCCACTTTCAGTGGAGGTTTAAAGGTTTTTTTTTTATCCATTCTATTCGCTACAAATTAGGATGATCATTGCGTAGTATATTTGATTGGTATTAAGTTGTGTAAATAGCCAAAGAAAATCTATGGTTTATAGGGCTCTTGTGTTAAAATATATAAGCATGATGATGATACCTTTTCTTAATCCCTTATGTTTTTGAATTTTCATGCAAGCATGCATGATATTGATTTTAAAATGACAGGAGGATGTGCATGAATACATGGTGAACTTGCTGGAATCAATGCATAAGTGTTGCTTACCCTCAGGAGTGCCAAGTGAATCCCCTAGTGCTTATGAGAAGAGTTTGGTACACAAGATCTTTGGTGGTCGTTTACGTAGTCAGGTAGTTATCAATTGATTAATTTTTTATTATTGTTATTATTGCTTCTAGGTGGTTTGGTTACTAAGTGAGAAGGTGGTCATGAGAAACTGTGGGAAAGCTTAGATTACATGGGGAATTATGAGATTTCAACATTGGATGCTTCTATTACATTTTGAATGGTTTCTTATTACTTGTGCAGGTCAAATGCATGCAATGTTCTTACTGCTCCAACAAATTTGATCCCTTCCTAGATTAAAGTCCTGAAATACATAAGGCGGATTCTGTGCATAAAGCCCTTACAAACTTCACTGCTGCGGAGCTGTTAGATGGAGGGGAGAGGCAGTACCAGTGCTAACGATGCAAGCGGAAAGTTAGGGCTCTCTATCTAAAACGGTTTCGTTCACATAATCCAGGACAAAAGATTGACAAGAAAGTTCAGTTTGGTCCTACATTAGTTATGAAACCTTTTGTCAGTAGTTCGTATGTAAGTGAACTTTTTACTGTTTGAGGCGTTTTGTGTATAATTTATCAGCTTACAGGTTATCGAAGCAATAGTTTTAATTCCAGTCCGTGTTCAATATATTATGGCATCTGATACCAGTTTCAAATTATTTTCATTTTCTTTTTTTTGTGTATTACATTATTCTTGTTATTAAGTTTTAATCATTTGAGATTAACTTTGGATTATGCAACTATATTTGCTATTACCTTAAAATCCAAAAAATACATATGCAATAAATAAAAATTTAAAAAAAATTATTTACACAGTTTACGTATTAGCTTAAAATCACTTGTATTAATAGATTATATTGAAATGAAAAAGTGACAAAAAAGATAATAAACGATTTAAAGAATAAATGATGAGTTTAAAGTGATCATTTTGTATTAATTGACGAAATTGAAATAATAAATAGTGACAAAAAAAAAAAAAAAAGATATTAAAATCATGCCTATCTTAATAAGAAATTTGATTTACTAATATTTTATGTAAATGTTTATGAATTATATTTTTTAATAATTATATGACATGTTTTATTTCAGCCTTGTATGAGATGGTGCATTTGCAAGAGTTGTTTATTGGCTATAATGATTTACGGGTCCCTTACCTCCATGTTTGGCAAATTTGACTTCACTTAAGCAATTCACATAACCCCCGCTTCAGTAAGTCCTTGCTGATGGCTTCAGCTTTTGGAGTCCTTAAGGGAACGTTTCTTGGATATATGTATTCGTTAATCACTGGTTTGTAATTTACATAATCCCACATAAAGCTACTGAAGGACTGGAATTCGTTCACAATCTGCATTTGGACAATGAGGTTAAGTGAGCAACTAATGAGCACTGCAATTCAAAGAGATTGCAGACAAAGTAAATATACACTGAGGAATTGAATATTCAAACTTACTTTCATTATGAAGTTGGCATTGTCTAGTATGCACCTCACTCTGCTCTCTGCCAACATTATTGCTTTGTCTGATAATATCTCTAAGATCTCTTTCTCCCCCATTTTGGCAACAACCACAGGATCGAATCCCGCAAAAGCTTCTCTATGTTATCGACCAAATGTTTAGACTTATGATGAAGGTATCTTGAAATATGTAAATTTTAGTTACATTTGAGTAGTGCAAAAGAAGTAGTACCTGAATAATTCTTTTCTTTTCAAGATTTCAATCCAGTTGTAATCCATCAACATACCACACAATGCAAGTAGCTCGAACAGTGGACTGGACTGTTTGATGATAATTTACCATTTAAAAGTTGGCACTGATTTTTCAAAATCTATATATTCACTGGATTAAATATTACAACTGACTTACTTGTCATCATAAACTGGAACTCCCCAGGATTCATCATTAATGCAACATAAACGTTATCTGTATCAAACATTATGTCAATCTCATACAGTTTTTTATTAAAATTAAAAAAAAATATCTTTGTTAGTATACATTAATGTCCTCAATTAAGAAGCAATGTACATCTGAAATGTGTAAAGTAGGAGAAGATGTTGATGTTTAATCTGGTTAATTAATGACAGTTTCAAGAATATCCGGATTCAGACTATAAACACAGTTTAACATGCAGTATAGTTGTATCAGGAAGGCTTTATTGTAATTTTCTTTTTATCAACATTTAGTAATAAAATATACATTTTTATCATTATCAACTACCATAATAAGCCATGATTGAGACAGAGTAGGGAAACTAACATGCGACAAAGACGCATAAAACCTTCTAAACAACTATTCAGTTGATGATTCCTTCGCCACTGTACACACCCTGATCCCAAAGCAACTCTAAGATCTATCTGCAAAAATTGACATCAAATGAGATCCATTAATCACCAGTCACAGCAATTAAACATACACAATAACCCAATAAACAAATTGCATAGAGTGAGAGAGTACCCAAGATCTGGATTCCTGCTCAGCCTCATCATGCACCTCAGAAGTGGATTTCCCAGAGTCCTCAAGCTTTTCATCAGCCCCACCGCCATTCTAATTCAAAACCCACAATGGAAATTAGAAAAAAGAAATATCATGAAAAAAAAAAAAAAAAAAAAAGAGAGAGAGAGAAATAAATCTGAACTTGCCACAATTAAACATTAAAAAAAAGAATAAATATGAAGATACTTGAAGGAAGAGCATTGACCAAGTTAGCACCAGCAGGGCAACCAACAAGCAAAATCCACTTAACCTCTCAAACTCATCACAAACGCTAAAAGTGCCGCTGACTTGGTCGGTGGTGGTGCTGACAGCAGCTTCAAGATCGAATGCAGAGGAATCGGATTCTTGAGAAAAGGCGTAAGAGTTCCAATCAACCAGCAGAGACAAAGGCTTTTGTCGGTGGTCGTTTGAGTTAACAGTGCTTGGACCTCTGATGAACCATGCTTGTGCCGTCTTCTGCCTTTGTATCAAGCGTTGTGATTGTGAGATTGACTGTCAGAGATAGATCTATACACTGCAAGCAGGTTTATGTAAACTCCCGCACCCAAATTACGGTAAACATAAATTCAACCACGATTAACATCATATGAAGTTTGTGAGATCTGATGATAAAATTAAGCATCTCAAACCAACGTTCACATCTAGATTATCAAATAAAAAACTACTGGTTCGTTAAAAGAAACCCAATTGAAGTTCATTTCCTTTTTCTAGTACCTCCTATCATTACAAATAATAAATAAATAAAAAAAGTAAACGAAGAACTAAAAGTAAAATGAAAATGAATAAAGAAGAAGAAGAGAAGCACTAAAGTAATACCTCTGTAACTGCATTTTCCAAGAAAAGCACAGATAATGTGACGTGTAGAATCATCTGCTTCTACCAATAGAACTCTACGAACCATCCTCGGCAGAAATCTTTCCCACCTAAACACCTCAGACGAGCCATCCTTCTTAGTCTTGTTCTTCTCTGTCTCCAACTCCATTTCCATTGCTTCTTCACAGCTCAAAATGACCACACCCATTCTCATAAACCCTGCTTTTCACCACAAGACAAACACAAATACTAAAAACAATAACCCTAATTTCTTGGTAAAAATAACCGTAGAAGCAAATGAATAAAAGGAAAATGCTTTGTAAATAGAGTTCAGCAAATGTTCTCTGCAAAGTCTCTCTTAGTAACCAACAAAAACTAAATTAAATCGCACAGTTGAAATCACATTTGGAGTGAAAATGAGTACAGCAAGAAAACGCACCGTATAGATCGACCGACCTTGGGCTCTTCGTCGATGGCAGAGATGATATCGGAGAAGAGATCGACGCAGAGGAGAGGGTCAGGCGATTGTTGAGATGCCGAGGCGACTATAGACTCCTGCGCCACCAATACGCCGAATCGCGAGACCGGAGTGGAAGAATCGAGAGGTCACCAGCAAGTGCCGGAAGTCGGACGACGGTGACGGATCTGGAGATGATTGTGGTGTCGCATGGAGGAGGTGACAGAGCGGCGGCGTGTGAGATGAAGAGCGAGTGAAGCGACAGAGGTGTGATTGTGAGAGGTTGATCTGGAGATGCTATACATACCGCTGACGTGGCAGATGCCACCTCATCTGCCACATCAGACACTTGCCACATCAGCCACCAAAAAACAAATAATAATAAAATTCTTCAATAACCGTGATTAGCAAAATTGGAAGCATCTCAATTCTCAAATTCAAATCTGCCTCCCAAAATTCATTTCCCCCAAATTTGCGATTTCAGCCGCACTCCAATTTCGCCGACATAGCCAAGTCAACCTTTCTTGTTGTCGCCTCTCTGCCGTCATTTGTGTCCGCGACTGGCACGGTTGAGTTCGTGGTGAAGAATATAGCTGGTTCGACCGCCACATTTACTTCCAAGTGGTAAGTCTCCATTATCACATTTACTTCCATGCCCTATTTCTTTTGCTCATTTAATTTTAATTTTTTACTTTTATATCATTCAATTGAGCAGAATATGCTACTGAGCTGGACTGTTGTTCTTTGCAGGGCCATACTTTGCAACTTCTGTCTTTGCCAGACTTCTTGGATGCTTCAATCGGCAAGTTATTGAAGGCATGAAGGCTAAGTTAGACCGTTATACTAACACTTTGATCCAATTATAGAGATAAGTGGACCATAGGATCCTTCATGGATTACACATATTCAGTTACATCCTTAGTAAGAATGGTGAGAATTTTATAGAACTGAACATTTTTGCTACTGCAGAAGTATTTAGTTACTTGTTGGTATTTCTAGGGTTGTTTTCCGTATTTGATGAGATTTATTTTCATTTGTTTGTGTTACAGCTTAAATGGAAATTAGCTTCAGCCGCCTCAGAAATAAAATCTGTATTTGGGCCAGAACAAACCGAACAGAATGATGTAAGTCTGAGGTTGTTGGGAGCCAGTATTGTGCTTTTCTTTTATGAAATTCTATTTTAATGTCTCTTTGTTATTGGAAAGAAGGAAGTTTTACACACGAATTCCTTGGCATCTAACTTCTTTTTCCCTATTTTGTGATATTGGAAAAAATAATTTTCGTCAACGTAGCCAAGCCGACCTTTCTCAATGTCACCTCTCTGCCATCATTTGCGTCCGCGAGTGGTGCAGTTGAGTTCCTTGTCAAGAGTATAGCTGGTTCAACTGCCACATTTACTTCGAAGTGGGTAAGTCTCCGTCATCACATTTACTTCCATTCCATTTTTCTCTTTTGCTCATTCAATTTTAATTTTAATTTTTTACTTTTATATCATGCAGTTGAGCAGAATATGCTTTCAAGGTTGTAAAGTCCACTTCCATCACTTCCATTGGTGTCTGTGGAAGTTGGATGCTCATGTTCATCAGGTCCATTGATTTATGTTATAGTACTAAATTAATGGTTTTCTAATGGAAATATGCACCCTTGCTTCAATGGAATTCAGTCTTCTAAGATCTGTATATTTTGTTTTGTTTCAGTTTCTGGAATTCTGTGCTCCTTGGCTATGGTTAGTCTTTCGTCTCTCTATTAATATCAACCCAATTAATGGTGTAAAGGAAATTTGCACACTGGAGTAATTATGGAATATTTATGCCAATAAATGGTTGGAAATTTTGTCTTTTGTTTTGGTGTAATAGTACTTTACTAACCTATTTTTTTCATCAAAAATTTAGATTACTTTTTAAAGCTATTTGGAAGGTGTTTGGGCAATTTGTGTAGCTTCCGTAATTTGTGCAGTCTGTGTGGCTTATGTAGTTTGGGCAGTGTGTGTTGTATGTGCAATGTGTGCAGTTAGGCTAGCTGCTCCCCAGAAGTTGGTGCAACCTGGGTTGTTTGTGTAGAATTGTTGGAGGTGCTGTGACAGTTTTATGCTTTCTACAGTGCAGAAGGTTGCCGCAGTTTGTATAGACGCAGCAATTTTTGCAGTTTTTGTTTGCTGCCCCTGGGATATTTTGCAGCTGTCGTAGCCTGTGTAGTGTGTGCTACCTTGATGTCTACAGAGTGCTTGGAGATTGTGTGGCCTGTTGGTGTTGCTGCTGCAGTTTGGCCTGTTGGTGTTGCTGCTGCAGTTTGGCCTGTTGGAGGTGCTGCAATTGTTCTATACCTTTGGCAGTGTGTGCAATCTTCAGGTGGTTGTTGCAGCGTGTGTAGTCCATGCTGTTTGTGTGTTTTGTGTTGTGTCTGGAATTTCCAGCCACTTTGTACACTGTTGCTTGCTGGTTTTGAAGCTGGTTTTCTGGCTTGGTTTGCTGATCATGATATTTGGAGCTGATTTACTAGTAACTTTTAGTTGAAATTTTATCCGAATATAGAAGATTTAGAAAGCTCTTCTTAGTGATGCTTGGAGTTTATTAAAATACTGTTAATTTCTCTTTATTATTTTGGCTTTTAGCTCCCATTGTTGGGATTTTTTCTTCCTTTACTGTAATCCGATATCTTAAACATGCATCCATATGTTTATATATTATGATGATATCTCTTAAAAAATAGAGCTCCTTCTGCACCACCACTGTATAGTCAGTATGTATGTTAAGAATTGGATACAGTCATCCAAGACTTACTGATTTTAATGGTAATTAGAGTCTATCATTTAGATGGAAAGTTAGAAATATTTACTTTGTCAGTATAGTTTTATAGGGAAGAGCATAACATGCAAGAGATATAATTTATGCTGCTCCAACCAATAAAATTATGCGTATTCACCATCAAATTTGATGTGTTATAATCCATGAATAAATTCTAGCATTTGCGCGCTTTTGTTCAAACAATTGTATAGCTACTGCCCATTATGTAGGCCAAATCCCATGGTCCCCTTGGACCTTATAACAACTGGCTACTCCCCTTCTATGGTCAATTATTTGCAGTTCCCTCTCCTCCGAGAAATACTTATAGAAACCACCAACTCACTCAGTTGGCGACCATCACTTCAACCTTAGTAAGTCACAGAAGTTGTTAATGAATATTAACCATACAGTCAATCAGATTAGAACTCTATCATCGTAACTTAATTTGGAAATTATTAACTCGTAAATTATGAACTCATTTCATTACTTGAAATGGTAGTAAATATCCTTTAACATGCGTGAGAATCTAGCTGAAGATAAGAGTTCTATGATCATTATAATCACACTGCATGAGTTTTTATCTATGACCCACTACGCTAACAGGTAAAACTTTAAAGATTCAACTAAGCGAGGCCAGCATCTCCAGATTCAACCCAGCTGCCTGTTCTTGATTAACTGCTTCCTCCCATCAAGTTCCCTCTAGAACGCCCATCCTTGGACTCATTTAAAGGAGAATAACAGAAGTTTAGCTCCAAACCTGAATGCCATCAAAAATATTTCCCAATATTCCAGGTCCTAACTCAACTGGCAGGCTGTAACATCAAAATATATATGTAAGCTAATGCAGTCAACTCAAGAGTCTAGAAAAAACTGAAACAAAGAATATTTCTACAAACAAATAAAGTTTCTAAAAGAATGACGTCAAAATAACATGCAACAGCCCAAAAAAGAATTTCCAAAAGTAGCTCCCGATGAACTGAACAATTGTGCATTTAACAATTAAAAACTGTATTAATATTTAGTAAGATTTATGAACTGAAACAAACAAACTTACAATAATTCAGAGAGCAACTAATCAATCATTTTTCACCACAAACACTTTGCAATCACTCATACTATCAATAATATTTCAAAAGAAAATTTAACAAGCTGTCGGTGACTCAAATTCAATAAGCTATAAATGAAACCGTTAATTCGCTTCAACTTACATCGTCGTCTTCATCGATGATTTGTAGAGAAGTATCACTATTTACCAACGGCTGCCCATCCTCGTCACAATAACTAAGCGTCCAATTCAATTCGGTCAATGAAACGAAACCCAGATTAGAAGAAACTAAAAAGAAGTCGAACCCCTCGAATTAATCCCCAGCGCATAAACAGGCGTTCCATCAGGCTTAAACAGACCATAATTTCTCTCGGAAGTGGGTCCAGGCTTCATATTTCCATTAAACAAAGCAAATAAATAAATATTCAAATCACAATTGGGCTTCATGGGTGTCCCTTTCTTTGATGAAATCAACTTAATTAGATTCCCATTATACTTCTTTGCATTATCTGGTGTTGCCCCTGTTTCGTTTTCATCTCCTTTAGATGGCCACCAAGTTTCCAATATGTGAACCGCAAGTTTCTTCTAACCCACAGAACCAAGTGCTGAATAAACTGCATCAATCTGTACAAACGGGAAGAAAACGAAGAAAGAGAAGAAAAAATTAGAGAATTTGAAAGCAGAAAATTATAATCAGAAATGAAATAGTTAATAAACAGAAACAAATTGAAGAAAAGCAAATTTTGAAAACACTTACAGGAATGAAGGCACTCGGTGATGGATCAATGAAACGAAACCCAGATTAGAAGAAACTAACCCAGGTCGTAAAAGATGCAAAACGGGAAGAAAACCAAGAAAAAGAAAAAAATAGAGATGTATTTAACAACTAATAATACTACACCAACAACCATCTCACACAAACTTTCTCCAACAATCATGTGATAACTTATAATTAATCAGTCTCACATAAATTCTATTAATTAATTACGAACTGATCAATTATAAATTACTATATTAGAATTATGAGAAAAAATTTATAAAAAAGAGTTGTTAATGTAGTATCACTCCTATTTGTATACGAAGCCATTAGGATGCCCAATGTTGTATTTAATCATTTCATATTTAGACTTTGAAATACTACCCTGAATATATATAAAGATTTAGTAAATACCAATGCAATACATTTCTGTAATTTAATTTTTACATCTATTTATTTAAACTTTGAAAAATTAATATTATCTATATTATTACCAATAAAATTTAAGAAAATCATAAATCCAAGATGTTATTATAATTAGACCTTTGAAAAACTAATCCCATAGCTTGTAGCTTTATTTGTTATTAATGCACATGTTTAGAATGTCGTGCACTTCTATTATTATTATTAAAGATTTTTTTTAGTCAATTAATAATTATAGATAAAACAATAAATACTAATCCAACGCATCAAGATAGAATAATTTAATTGGTTTGTCAATCCAATATGTTAAAAGAAAGCAATTCTAAAGCTTTCAAAATGTGTCATGTAGGGATCAACCCATATGGTAATTCAGCTCTCTCTCTCTTTATATATATATATATATTATTTTTAATAAAAAATACTTCAAAATTTTATCCACAATTTTTTTAAGGAATTGTTGTGATATTCTAATTATTAATATGGTAAATACTTATAAAATTAACTAAAATAATACATTTACTTAAATTAATAAATATAAGGGGTTTAAAAGTAATTGAATAAAATAGAATAAGATTTTAAAAATAACAAAAGTATATTTTTAGAATTATAAGAATAGAATAGTGTAAAAATATTAAAATAAATGGACCCAAATTATTATCGTTGTACATTAATGATAATAATAATAGAATAAAAACTTCGATTCAATTCCACCATTAAAAAAAAAAAAAAACCTTACGGAATCAATTTCTCACTCAAGTCCCAACAAATCAATATCATTCATTTACACCCAAAAGTAGTAAAAATCTCCCGTCTCAACCAAAACAAAAATAGTAATATTATATAAGTAATACTATATACATATATCATTTTTATATAATGTTTCACATACGATATTATGTGATAAGATATGATTGACCAATTTAAAATTAAAATATATAAAAAATATTATATAAAAATGATGTATGTATAATATTTTCATTCACATAAATACTTTTTACTAACCAACGCTAATTGCAAGCTGTTATATGTGATTAGCGACAAGTGTCAGTAAGAGATGTATTTGAGACTAGTTTTTGACACAAAAATGACATGCTACCCATTGTCGAGTAGACTTTAATACACCTACTTTCGGAATAAGCCGTTCTCTTTCGCAGAAGCCGAAACAGCTCTGCTCTGCTTTTTATGACACCTACCTTAATAAAAACCCTAATTTCCAATCCTCTTTACCTCCGATTATCAATTCTATTCAATTTTAATCCTAAGAGTAAAATCTTTTCATTCATTTTCAAGTGATGGAGAATGTTCAAGTTGAAGTGGCGGGAGGGTTTTCGGATCCTGAGCCGGATCCTTTTCTGGATTCCAAAGAAAGATGGAGTTTCACCCGGCTAGAAAAGCCTTTAGTGGGCTTAGTAATGGTGGTCAGAATGGGGATTTTAAATTGAAGATGCTGAATCCTAGTGGGTCGGAGCAGAAGAAACCTGGGACAGGTGAGGGACAGGGTCCGAGTGTTGAGCCGGGGAAGAATGTTGATGGGTTGGAGTTTTGGGATTGTGGGTTGGATCCTGAGCTGAGTTTTGGGATGACTTTTCGGAGAATTGTTAGTGTGTTACCGTGTAAAGATTGCTTTTTTTTTTTTTTAAATAATTCTATGGCTTTGAATGAGTTTTTTCTGTGTTGATAATTTGTTGAAATTGGATCGTTTCATTGTAGTTTGATTTAGTTTTGTTGAAGGGCAATTGATATGTTACAGGGAGTGAAATCCCGGTATGGTAACAGTTATTTATGAGTATTTGTTTGTTTCCTGGTTTTGTTTGAGGGGTAATTGCTATGTTTCCGGGAGTAAAATTGTGCCATAGTTACTGGAATTAATGGTTTTGGTAGTCCATATGTCTTTACAAATGTGCAATGAAACTAATAACGAGATACCGATCCTACATGATATTTATTATTATTTTGGGTCACAGTAGGGCTGCCATAGTTTAATATATGTTTAATTGTGGTTATCAGTTGGTGATTTCAGCCCAAAGACTTGGTATTTAGTTGAATTTGGTGTTTCGAATAAATTTGGTGTAAATTTTTTAAATGGCAAATGTATGACTCTTTTTAGGTAATAGCTGTGATAAACTTGGTTTTGTGTGCAACCAAAACTTACCTATAATGATATGTATGACTTACAGGGTGCTGGTCTTGAAAATCTTGGAAATACTTGTTTTCTCAATTCAGTGTTGCAGTTTCTGACATATACAGAGCCTTTAGTGGCATACTAAGCTAGCAGAGTGGCAAGCATCAAAATTCTTGTAAGTGGCTTTCTCTTTCTGCTCAATCCTTTCTTTTTTTGCTTTTTACCTCCATGAATATAATAATATAGGCATGCAGATTTCTGAATCAATTCATGTGTCTAGCTGTACTTTTATTTCTTATGATGGGTTTATAGAAGCATATTTAGCTTTGATGTCAATCTCTCATGGATATGTAGTTGCTTCATTGAAAATAAAAGTTCAAAATCTTCCGTAGTTGTTTCTGAAGGTTTTGTGGTTTATGTACTGTCACTATGAGTGGGATTTAATTTTTAGATACAACTAATGAGGATAATGGCTGGTTGAGATGAGCTCATTGAATAAGTGACCACTTTCAGCGGAGTTTTAAATGTTTGTTTTTAATCCATTGTACTCACTACAAATTAGGATGATCCTTGCGTAGTGTATTTGATTGGTATTAAGTTGTGTAAATAGCCTAAGAAAATTATGGTTTATAGAGCTCTTGTGTTAAAATATACAAGGATGATGATGATACCTTATCTTAATCCCTTGCTATGTTTTTGAATTTTCAGTAAGCATGCATGATATTGATCTTAAAATGACTTACTTAGTAGGTCTTTCTCCTTCCTAGCACGCAAGAAGAGTATTTGAAAAAGAAGAGATGAAAATATCCATTTCATGGGCTTTCCATTTATGACCATAAAGGGGTCTATTCTTTTATGATGCTTCTAGATTTTTATGCTTTTGTTTTATTATTAGTATTTTCTTTTGGCTGTGTGTGCCCCATTTTTATTGAAGTTCTTTTGATGTTATTGTCTCTAGTAATTGGTGTCTCATGTTAATTAACTGTGCATGTACGTATGCTGTGTGTGCATCACAAATGACAGATGAATTGCATAATGTAGCTTTCGATATTGCTAATGTGTATCCCACATATATTTTGCAAGCTAGACAGGTTTTATAGGTGTAGTTCTGTAATATTCTGTTCATCAATTAATTTCCAACCAAAAATTATTTCAGAAGTCCTGCTTTCTCAAAACAAGTTGATGAAGATGAACAAGGTGGATCGACATTTAATGATGCAACTGTAAACTATTTCAGAAGTTGGCTATATTATTATAGGCTTTTGCAATAACAAACCCGGTGATCTTGAGATAGTTTTCAAAGTCCAGGAAATTTGGCAGGAATTTCACCAGTGATTCTAGCTGAAGCTTTTGAAATCATTACAAGCCAAGAGTCTGTATGAAGTTTGGATAAAAAATATGACCAGATGTATGATAATAAATGCAGGAGATACTAAATTTTTTTATTAATTTTAATCAAATGAACTATGAATGATGTGGTAGATTTCCAGAGTCAAAAAAATAAGACTTTGTCATATAGGTGTAGACTGCCATACAACTTGAAACACTCGTTGAATCCACAGGATATGAATAAAAAGGATTTACTTGTGTGGAGATTAATTAATTGAATCCTAAAGAAGCTATAGTCTGGACTCTTTCACTTTCCCTGGTACCATAATTCCTCTTAAATTTATATTTTTATACGAAGAAAGAGATGCGTTGTGGAAAATCCAATTAAAATTGGAATCAAAAGTAATGGCTGCTGGCCAAGAACGAGCTTGATTTAATTTGAGGTGCTTGCAAACAGCTCTGTCATGTGTTCAAGAAGATGTAGATGATGGACCATCCATGTTGAAAGTTTCTGCAATCCTCAAAATTGAAAGTACAGATTAGAAGAACCCGAAGAAGCCTGTTTTCTATGTAATAAGCTAGGATGAACGACATAAATCAGCACATGGCATTCGGTTGATTGTGTAACAGTTTCACAGGTGGTAACTAGATTACTGTAAACTTTTTCAGATGATCAATATGTAGCGTTTCTTTGTGAAAGTTCTATTCTGGATTTCAAAAAAGTCGAGACATCCGAATAGAAAGACTAACTGTATATATATATATATATATTTTTTTTCCAAATTTCTGGACTATTGTTTTTGGGTTAGGATTCTTTTCTGATCTGAGCTCACTTGAGCTTTCAAGGATCTCATGAAACTTTTCCATTCTTACCTATTTATGGTTCAAATCTATTTTTGTAGTATATTCCTATTCTGTAAATACCAATCACAAACCTTTGGAAGCTTGAATATGAGTTCATGTCATGAGAGGATCCCGGTCCCTTTTTTAACTCAATTGGCACTGTTTAAAATTTGTACCTGTTTTGGTTTCTCAGGGACGGAAGTTGGAACCATTGTGTCAGAAAATTAGCAAATAATGATGGCTTGTTAAACTGATGGTTGCAAGCTCAACATAATGTTTAACCAAACTAGCTGTAAACTGAAAGAAACAAAGGTTGATTTCTATTGATAATAAGCTTGGACAAGGTGGAAATATACGGCCCTGTCTACAGGGTACATATTTTTTTAGTCTTCAGTTGAAAATATGGGGAACTAATGTTGGTCATATACGGCGAAATCTCTGCGGTGCATTACTTGACAAGGGGAATAAAAAGAAGAGGCTACTTGGTTATCAAGTCTCTTATGAGGTTAGTTAACGTAATAATTCTATTTTTCTAGCTGAGGTGGTTATAAGTAATTCTTATGTTCAGGAGAATAATAGAAATCGACAAAATATTAAATTGTTAAGGAACTTTAAAAATGATTATTTGAAACTATGCCTTAGTGTCATTTAAGTTTTTGAAATCTAAAATTTACTGATTCTCAGCTCTCTGTCTATGATTCTCTGTTTTTAGGTACATTCAAACACTTCAAACTAGTAAAACCACACCTGTCGCCAGTACGGATTCACATATAAAACTGGAGCAATTCTTAAGAGTGTGATTTTATAGGACACAATAAAACTGATATGGAAGATACCCATGTCAATGAAAATGCAATCTACTCTATTCTTAGTTGAATCTCTTGGCATCGATGATGGTGATTCATTTCCTTCAACTTTTTTTTTTTTTTTTTTTTTTGTGTGTGTGTGTGTGCATGCGTGCGTGCTCGCGTTTAGGAGTTTATTATTTTTCCCTTGTTACTTGAATTACAATTCAGAAAAAATAACCAAGGATGTGAAACAAAAATTTAGCGTAATTAAGCTATTCATATAATATATGATTAGTGTTTTCCACAAAAATAACTTCAATGTTCTAATGATTTGTAATTTTAACTACAATTCTAAACACCGGATGTTACACCATTCATCAACGTAATCACCGTTCATCACCACCACAAATTCAGTGCCAGCAACATTGCCCAGAATTTAGTCAACAAAATTCACTCACGGTAATGCCAAAGCAAATTCAGCAAGAAAAATTCACTTTGAGAAGCTGAAAGTCAAACACAAATAATACACATGAGCCAATTGTTTATATACATGACCTTGAGTACAAGTCGGCCACCTAGTCAAAAACAAATCATAAGTGCCTTTAAACAGTCTACAACCTGAGCATCTCTCAGCTCGTTCTTTTTGTACTTCTGATCTTCATGAGTAACTTGTTCTTCAAAAGAGTATAAACAAAACGCAGTGTTTTGTTTAAGTAACTAATGGGTGACTAACGAAACTTGAGGCTACTGTTAGAAAGTATTGACCAATGGTTGATTTTTACAAGTCAGGATCAATGGTTGCTGATAGAATGTAAATCTTCCATTAAAAAGATGTAGCCTTTCATAATCCAATTTTTAACCAATCGAAAATGCAACTAATTACTCTCACATTAGGTGGTAGACAAATAATAAAGTTTGCATTATTATATATGTTCTTTGTAGCAAACCGAGGTTCCACTTGTTAGATTTGGACCCCCAATATTCTTCACAGTTTTACCTTCAGACTTTTCAACCCAAAACACATCTTACTAGTTAAGGGACACCCTAAGTTATATACTATACAAAAAAGAAGTGCTTCATGCTACAGATCTTCGTTTAGGACAAACTTCAATAACTCAAATCATTACTTTTCCACCATTAACGTCTTCTTTGTTACCTGCAATCACAATCAAACTTGTGCAGAAAAATTACGCATATTAGCTAGAGAACACAAGTTCATTCTATTGTTCGAGCATTTGATCTGGAGCATTTTCTCATTTCTTCTGGAAAATTTGGATTTCAAACACTTTATAAGTTTTTTTGGGTATGATAATTGGTGGCCACCTCTTGCCCTTGCTACAATTTGAATCCAAGATCTCTTAGTCTCTTAACTCCTTAATCCATCCTTCACTCCATCATGCCACAAGAGATGCTTAACACTTTATAAGTTTAATGCCACTTCAATTGAACTATATATTATTAATGTTTCCACAAAGATAACTTCTCTTACTTTAGTGATCCGTTTTCATAACTAATGGGTAAAGACTTTACAAATGGATGACAGCTTCAATAAGGATTCAATCTGTTCAAATGATTGCATTGTCCATATTTTCATATTTTCATTAATCTCGAAACTTTAAACTGCAAATTGTTAAAACCGGACGTGAAGATAGATATTTTTATGCCTGGAAAAGTAGGGCTGACGCATAAGCCTTGTCAGCATGGGTGGTCAGAGCTTAAGAAAGTTCTACAACCGCTCAGATGCAGCCATGTCGCGTGATGACGTGAGCGACATGCTCCTGTCAATGTAGTAGGTGTACGCCAGGTTGGCAAATGGTTGGAAACGATCCACGTGTCCAATCCCTACACAAGTCAAGGAAATCACGCAGGCAGGTGAACAATGGGACGTAGAGAAGGATTTGCACGACATCTACCCACTCGCAGATTTAATAATCATTACCTTGGTTCATCCCACTGTAAATAGAGGACTTCTCTCGTATTTGTGGGATTGGTTAATTTCACTCTAGAAAAGCTTATATTCTCTCTCTCTCTCTCTTGTATTCTCAAAGCTAAAACTCAGCTCACTGATCGCGACCTGACTTTACTTATTAATACAATATCAGTAGACGTAGGATTCACCTTGTAAGCATCCGAAACCACTTTAAACGTTGTTCTTCTCTCTTTATCCAATTAAATACTTCCATAATCACGGGTGACTTCTAAGTCCGCTCAGCATTTCTCACGTGCGAATAGTTGGTATCAAAATCAATTATCAACAGATATATTGGCTTGAATCCTCATAGCCCTTC
>CM047743.1:21384166-21409349 GCA_026225825.1 Pistacia integerrima | reverse complement strand
TAAAGTATATGAAAAGAGTCAAACAAAGAGGTTTAAAGTGGTTACTCTTTAGTGAATTCCACAATAAAAATTTTGTTAATATTATCGTATTCTTTTGTGCAAACAAGACATAATATTATTTTTTACAGCTGATAAACTGAAGAAAATCAAAATATAATGAATTATCCATGGTATAAAAACTTAGCCAATCAACCCGAATTTATTATTTCTAATAATGTTAATGATCAATTTATTGCTCTTCGTTACATAATAATTGAATATCAAACCATACAAGGATTTGAATCCACTTCTGTACTACTGGACTCATCTTGGCTTATTCTCAAATAAAACATTACTTCAAATAGATACTCACCTTTGTGAACAGCTTTCTTTCTTGGAAAAGCAAAGAACTCAAACTCTCTGGAATGAAGCTCACTGCAATCTCCACCATGCTGATTTTAATTTACTTTTTCTAAGTCATTGGGTTGATATCAAACCAAGTTGATTTTAATAATCTGTATGTAATAACTTGGATTTAAAGAAAAACACAATTGATTACAAAAACAAGAGAGAAAACTAACCAAGTGTTTCATTTGCCAATCTTGAAGATAGTTGGTACAAGAAGTCAAGTTGTACATGCATCATTAGGCAATCGGGACTCTGTTTCGGGTTCATAAATTTGATCATCACCATCAATATCTATTTCAGCTTTGTTATGCTCAGCCCTGAAAATATCAGTCATGGCAAAACCAATCACCTTCGGGTACACTTCACATGAGCATAAGGATCAAAAGGCCCAACTGTTGCATTTCCAAAATGCTACAGACAAAAAAGTATTTGGCATCTGAGGAAAAAACCAATATACTTTTAATGTCAAATTTGAATTAATTAAAGCCAAAATCAAGCTTTAGATCAAACTTCTTCTTTGATGTGCAGAAAATAAAATTTCACAACTACAATTACCTTTAACCCTGCCAAAATTGATATGATAACAAACTGAATTTTTTCCAGGTTGGAACAACTAACAAACCTGAAACCAAGTGGTAGAAATATGCAAGCCACAAAAGAAGAAATACCTTGTAAGACTCACAACCTCCCTTTTGTGAAGGATTTATTGTAGAATTGTAGTAACCAAACCCTAGGAATCAAAAGAGAAGAACATACACTATCAATGAAAAACAGAGAATCTTTCTTCTTACTTCAATTCAACAGAAAAAACAGCCTTTATATATGTACAAAGATGTGATCCAAGTGAAAAAGGATCTTGATCGTTAATTATACAGAAAACTAACACAATAAAGAAAAAGATTGTTCATTGGATCAACTGCATCTTCAGCATTATTTTTACTTACAACTGAACTCTTCCTTCAGAAGTCAAAACAACTTAAAAGCGGAGAATTTCAAACTGCCGGGATAACTTCTTTTTAACCAAAGTTTACCAATTAACAGAGTACAAAAACAAAGGCTTCGTTTCTTTAACGTCAGTTCCCTTTTTACTAACAGCAGCGTTAGTCCTCTTTTGGATTTAATTTTGAGTACAGATTGCTCATGTCCTTAACATCGTCCCTCAAGCAAACTCTAAATTGACTTCAAAATTGACCACCAACACTTCCATCATAAAAAATTACCAGTACTTCAACTAATATCACATCAGTAATACTTCAACCACATATTAAAAAAATCAATCCTTCATCTTCTTATAAAAAAACACCAACACTGCAATAGCAATACACATCAGGTTCACCAATATTTCAACTTCTATCAAACATACCACAGAACTTCAATCTCCTTAATTCAATCTTTCAACTTCTTATCAAAAATACCAATATTGCAGTAGCAATTAAACACACAATACTTCAATTTCTATCATCACACCACAAGACTTCAATCTTCTTATCAAACACACTAACACTGCATCAATAATCACATATCAGACCCATTAATACTATATCAACGATACTTCAAGCGTTTCAACACTACATCAGTAATCACATTTCACACCCATCAACAACACTTCAAGCATTTCAACACTACATCAGTAATCACGTATCAAACCCATCAATACTACATCAACAACACTTCAAGCATTTCAACACTACATCAGCAACACATATCAAACCCAACAATACTACATCAACAACACTGCAAGTGTTTTAACACTACATCAGCAACAATTCTTGTATCAACACACCAAATTCCTTACTTCAACTTCTTATTAATCATTAAACTTCTTGTTGTCCGTCAAAGCAAGTTCTGGATGACTGATAACATCATCCCTCAGACTGAACTTGCATTTGAGGAGGACAAAGAAGACTCATCAGGATTAAAAGAAGAGGGAAGTAGAAACACCTACAACAGGAAGAATGGTGAGATGATCTTGTAATTGCTGAAACTGAGGACCGAAGAGTGGCTCAGTGAGAAGATCAGCAGTTTGAAACTCAAGTAAAGACATATTGAACAGTCAGATGTTTAGAGGCAACCATTTCTCGCACAAAATGAACATCAATCTCTATTTGTTTTGTGCAAGCATGGAAGACTGGATTAGAAGCTAGTGCACCAGCGCTAGTGTTATCACACCGAAGTACGGGAGTGGCAGTGACAGAGATATTGAGTTCCTAAAATAGATTTTGCATCCATGCAACCTCAGTAGAAGCCTGTGCAAGTGTCAGATATTCAGCTTCAGTGGATGAAAGTGCAACAACATGTTTCTTGGAACTCCATTGAACTAGACTGGAGCCAAGATATAAACAATAGCCACTAGTAGAACGATGATCGAAAATCCTGGCCCAATCAGCATCCACATACCCTTCAAGCTTTAATTCTCCTCCAGATTATAATGTCAGACCATAATCAGCGGTACATATCAAACCCATCAATACTACATCAACAACACTGCAAGTGTTTCAACACTACATCAGCAATAATTCTTGTATCAACACACCAAATTCCTTGATCATTAAACTTCTTACCTTTAAACAAATGAAAGACAAATTCAGTGCGATGTTGTTTCAGTTTTCTTCATTTTTCACCAAGGATATCACCAATAAGGACTTTCTAAGATATGACACTTATGCAATCAAATCTATCAGATGTTAATAGCTCAAGTAATTAATGCAGATAAACTTACATACTTGAAAATACATACCTAGATGCGTGAACCAGTCCATAGATTTCCATTATCTATCTAAGCGTTTCATTACAACCACCAATTTTGCCTGATCACATGTATAGGAAATTCAGCAATATATAAAAGCTTCAGATTCCACAAAACTATATTAATCTTTAAATATTTCCCACTGAGTGAAAAATAATAGTATGGAGTACGCACCTAAATGCATGACAATAAATGAAAATTATTATAATGACCTTCTAATTAAAAAAATTAAAATTAAAAAATAAAGCACCTGATACCATTTGATTTGACAATCTCCTATGCTTAAAATATATCTATGGCTTTTAACTTTGAAATTTACCAATAACAATCTAGCCACAAATGTTGTTCTAATTCATTTGGAATGCTACTGCTGTTATTACAAATTTAATTAGTATCTCACCACTTTTTTACTACTCACCATAGACAAAAACTTCCATACAAACTTGAACTCTTGAATCCTGAGAGCTATCTCAAAATAAGCAAAACTGTAGCACTCACCATAATCTTGTCTTATGTATCATAATCTATAGTATCTAATTTATTTTTTCTACTACTCACCCTAGAAAAAGAGCTCAATTACAAACTAACCCCTAACAGCACTCTCAAGATACTTAAACTGAAGAAACAACTCATATCAGAATTTTGTCCTATGTAACAAAGCAAAAAGACGGAGGCATCATGTTTGTCAGATGTAATCCTAAACTGAACAGATAAAAAATCTTAATTAATATTTGAAGTACATGATAACAAATATTTTTTCACCATACATGACAGAAAAAGAATCAAAACAATCCAATTCAAAAACTTAAAAAATATCCCATCCAGACTGAGTAAGATAAGGTAATCCAATTCAAAAAACTCATCCAGAGTAAGTTAAGATAAGCTGATGCAATTCTTTCAAAAAAAAATTTCAAGTGTAAGCACATCAAAAGACTCACCTTCTGTATATGCAGAAAGAAGTTTACGAGCATAACGATTCTAGTCACTTCTCATAAAAGCATCAATCCTACAATGAGTCAAAGGCATAGAAAGCTTTAGCACAAAAGCATGACAAATAAATCCTACAATAGCAACAGGTTACAAATTCTAAAAACATTGCATCATTATTTATCGAACAAATAAATTCTACAGAACATCTTTTAAGAGCACCAAGAGTGCATATAAAATATATCTAGGTTAGTCATTCATTGGCATAATTTTTTATCAAATTTTCATTTAATTAATCAGAAACAAAGGGATTGAATTCGGATCATAATATATTATATTCTTAATTAGAAGCAATACAATTTCAATGGCGTAGAATATGTTAATTGCTTCTATTACAATAAAAATTCCACAGCTAAAGCTAACAACTTATTAGGTCTAGAACACATATCGATAACCAACAAATAACAATCGTACCTTAACATTTCCAGCTTCTTTGATCGCCTCCACAAAGCTTCAGTTGGAACAAAATGTTGTGGCTCCAGAAATGAACCCGAGACATTGTGCAAATTACAACATCAGCTTTTTTCACTGCTTCCACTGGGCTCTTATGATCAAAAAAAGAGCTCTCAACTAGAATAGTCACTTCCTTTTTGAACAACAACAGCATCTGAAGCTTTTCGATGTCAAGTGCGATCTTTGAACGCTGAAGACCTACAAGAAAGGAAAGAAGACAACGGCAAAGGAGCTCGGCGACGACGGGGAAGAGAAGGAATCTAGGCGACCCAATAAAATCGAAATGAAATAAAATGGTGTTAGGGATTTCAAAATTGGGGGAAAGGCAGGTGCTGTTGAATGACTTATGTTGTAGATATGGGAAATATTGTTATTACAGAAGCCCTCTATAGTTTCCAATATATACATATAGACCCGATAAAATATCATTTAACTCCCCCCTTGCATTTATCTGATGTCAATGAATTAATAAATTATCTGGTGAAATTCCACATGAAATGTGGATGACCTCCTACTTCTACTTTGTTATTGCTCATCTCCCACGATTCCATTGTTGAATTGTAATTGCAATATTATATGTATGTCATCTTTTTTCTATTTCAATATGTTTTTTGTTTTATGTTTGAATGAGAAAATCAAATCCGTTGAATCATATAAATGAATTTCAAAACTTATATAGTTTTTAAAGTTTATCAAATTTATTCAAATAGATTGATAGATAGAAAATTTGGATTTCAAGAGACTTTGTATTAACTTCATTAATTCAAACATGAAATGGCAACAAATATTTGACAAAATAAGTTAGGCATATATATACATAAATAAAGTTGAATAACCATATGAGTTGTTTGTCATGTGGTATATTTTAGAACTTATAAAATTATTTTATTTTGACATATAGGATTTATGATTACTATACGGTTGAATTTTATAGAAAGGTGATATAAACATATATTAATTACTATGTTTGATATTCCATCTCGAAAGATAAAAGCATAGTATTTGAGTGTCAAGTAAGACGCTTTTTTTTATTTTCTCTAAGATTGTTGTATTAATATTCCACTCCAGTCTTGCGATTCGGCGTATTGGTGGCGCAGCTAGAGTCTATAGTTGCCTCCGCATCGCAAGAATCACGTAACCCTCTCCTCTGCATTGATCTCATCTCCATCATCAACGAAGAGCCCAAGGTCGCTCAATCTAAACGGTGCGTTTTCTTTTTGTACTCTGTTTCACTCCAAATGTGATTTTAACTGTGCGATTTAGTTTAGTTTTTGCTGGTTTGTAAAGACAATATTTTCCATAATGAAGCTTTTGCTTCCTTATCTTTATTTACCGAAACCTTTCAATATATAACAGTATTACATCCCTATAATCAAGAAACAAATCAACCAAAGAAGGAAAAAGCATCAGCCTAAATCAAGAAACTAATATTCACTTGCTATACAAAGACAATATACAGATCACATTCCAATACCCCCCCTCAAGTTGGAGCATGCAAATTTTGAATGCCCAACTTGCAAAGAATAAACTCAAATTGACGTCCACCTAGTGCCTTAGTAAAGATATCAACGAGTTGGGAACTTGTCGGGACATAAGTTGGTCGAATGGTACCATTGTAAACGGCATTATGTAAACGGCAAATTTTGAATGCCCAACTTGCGAATCTCGATATGTTTTGTTCGCTCATGAAACACTGGGTTTGCAGCAATATGTAAGGCTGGCTTGCTACAATATAGCTTTATCGGATTGGGATGGTCTACCCCAAGAGCCAAAAGAAGTCCTTTCAACCACTTCAGTTCGCAAGTAGTCATAGCCAAAGATCGATATTCTGCCTCAGCAGATGATCGAGATACGATATGTTGCTTTTTGGTCTTCCAAGAAATCGGCGAGCTCCCAAGATGAATATACCAACCAGTCAAAGATCGACGAGTTAAAGGACAACCCACCCAATCCGAATCACACCAAGCATAAAGATGCAAGTCATTGTCAGACCTCAGCATAATTCCTTGTCCAGGATTTCCTTTCAGGTAGCGAACAACACGCAAAGCAGCCTCCCAATGCTCTTGTCGTGGCTGGTGCATAAACTAGGCCAACACATGCATGCAGTAGGATAACTCAGGTCACGTAACAGAGAGATAAATAAGGCGACCTACTAAAGGGCGGTAACTTTTTGGATCATTTAAAATATCACCATCTGCCAAAGCCAATTTATGATTCTGTTCGAGTGGGAAGGTGGCAGGTTTAGCTCGAGCAGACCAACCTCAGAGATAATATCCAATGCATATTTACGTTGACACAAATAAATTCCTTCAGGACTGCGAGCAACTTCAATGCCGAGGAAGTATTTCAACACCCCCAAATCCTTCATATGAAAGCAACAACTCAAATACTCCTTGAATTTTTGAATGGTTGCATGATCATTTCCTGACACAATAAGATCATCAACATATACAAGAACATTAATTTGTACCATGCCTCATCGCAAAATGAAAAGAGAGTAATCAGAGTACGATTACTTGAAACCATAGTCTTTCAAAGCAGTAACCAATTTTGCAAACCAACATCGAGGAGCTTGTCGTAATCCATACAAAGATTTCTTCAGATGACATACCATCCCTGATTTGTTAGAATGAAAACCCAGAGGCAAAGGCATGTATACCTCTTCCTCCAAGTCTCCGTGCAAGAATGCATTATGCACATCCATTTGATGAAGTTCCCAACTTTTTAGCCACCGCCACGTACCCTAAAAGTAGCATCGGATCAGAATTCCATTTTTGCCACTGGCACAAAAGTTTCATTATAGTCAATTCCTTCAACTTGCTTATTGCCTAGGATTACCAATCGAGCCTTATAGCGTTCAATGGTCCCATCCGCATTATATTTGATCCTGTACACCCATTTACAACCTATGGCTCGTTTTCTTGGCGGTAATGGTTTTAAAATCCACGTTCCATTATCCTCTAGTGCGTGTATCTCTTTTTGCATTGCTTCTCCATTTCTCATCTTTTAAAGCTTCAGCAAAAGAGCTAGGCTCAACACCTGCAGTAATGGCTACCAAGAAAGCACGATGTTGCACAGAAAATTTATCACAGTTCACATAATGTGCTATGGGATAAGGACTACCTAAGGAATGCTGATGGGCGTGTGAGTTTGCAGAGGGGCTCAATCATCACACTGTGTGTAAGACATAATCTTGCAGTAAGACTGACTCTTGTCGTTGTCGGTGACCACGGCCGAGTAATACTTCGCTTTGTCGGTGCAGTCATGATTTCATTTGCACCCTTCTCATCTACAATCGCTTCTTGATCTTGTGCATGACCAATAGATTTCTCTGTGCATTGTTCATCATTTACATGATAATAAGGAGGTATGTCCTCGTCGGCTACGCATTCATCAAAAGCATTGTTGCAAGTCTTGTCATGTTCAATATTGTCTTCTTTCTTGTAAGAAAACTCATGCTCCACGAACACAACATCTCTCGAGGCAAAGAGCTCACCTATAGCCAAATCATACATGCTCCATCCTTTCTTGCCGAAAGGATATCCAATAAACACTCATTTCCTACTTCGACTAGCAAATTTATCTCCTCTCTGTCTTTGATTATGAACATAAGCCAAGCATCCAAATACGCGGATGTTTTTATACGAAGCAGCCTGTCCAAATAACATTTCATAAGAGGTTTTTCCGTTTAATAAAACAGATGGAGTCCGATTGATCAAATATGCAGCCGTCAACATGCATTCTCCCCAAAACTCAATAGGCAAGTTTGCTTGAAAACGTAATGCACGAGCCACATTGAGTATGTGACGATGTTTCGCTCCACTCTCCCATTCTATTGTGGAGTTCCGACACACGAAGTTTGATGGAGTATTCCATTCTTCACAAAATAATCAACCAAACAAGTAAACTCAGTTCCATTATCACTACGCACTATTTTCACAACTTCATGAAATTGTCTTTGCACCAAAGTAAAGAAATTTCGAAGAGTTTGTCCTACTTCGATTTATCATTCAAAGAAATACACCCATACACCTCTTGAGAAATCATCAACTATTGTCAAAAAATAACGTGCACCACAAAAAGTCTGAGTTCTATAAGGACCCCATAGGTCACAATGAATCATTTCAAAAATACTTGAAGCTTTATTATCACTAGACACAAACTCTCCTCGACTTTGTTTTGCTCGAAAACAAACTTCACAGCTTTCAATACATTTATCACTGTTTCTATCAATTATTGGTAACAATTTAATAACTTTGTCAAACGGATGCCCCAACCTTTGATGCCAAAGTTCAAATGTATTTTTCTGTGTTGTCTTCAAAGCTTTAGCCGAAACCATGCCTTGAAAGTAATAGAGCCCCTCGCGTTGTTCTCCCGCACCAATCAGCATCCTCGTATTGCGGTCCTGTATAACACAAAATTTGTTAGTGAACTGAACTATGCAATTTGACTCATCAATTAATTGTGATACCGAAATCAAGTTGCACTTCAAATTGGGCACATATAACACATTATTTAATTTTAGGTGCTTATGCAACACCACTGTTCCTTCTTTCTCCGCCATTGTTTCCTTCCCATCTAGCAGTCCAACTGGGCACGCAAGAATGGACTTCACATTGCTCATCAACTCAAGACTTCCCTGCCATATGATGAGAAGCGCTGTCAATTATCCAATCTCTTGCTTTTATACTCACCATTCAGTCGTCCCTGATTTCCTTCTTTTTGTTTATTCAAAAGATGCAACAACTGATTCCATTGTTCACTACTTAAACCGCTCAATCCGACAACTGTTTGTCCTTGAGTCATGCTTTCTGAGTTACTGCTGCATTTGCCCAGGCGACCACCACGTCCCTCTTCCTCCCAAGAAGAAGAAGGATGCTTGACCTCCTTGTCCTCGTCCCATTCCGCTTCCTCGAGGTCTATTTCCCCACCAATCTGGATACCCAACGAGCTGAAAGCATGAGTCTGCATTGTGTCCTGTCTTACTACAGTTTGTGCACACCGCAGATTTATCCTTAATGTCAGTTCGTCCTTTTGAGTTCGATCCTGTTTGAACAGCAAAAGCCATGGGCTCACCTCGTTGTTCCCTTCCTTGAGTCATGTGACGAACTCGCTCCTTGAACAATCATAGCATATGCTCGATTCAGGTTTGGTAACAGTTCGGTACTCAAGATATTGGAGCGCACTGTGCCGTAGGTTGAGTCATCCAAACCCATCAAGAACTGATGTAGTCTCTCTTCTTCACGCCTCTTATCCAATTCTGTCCCAATGTTGCATTTGCATCCTCCACATCTGCACATCGGATTCTGCTCATAGTTTCCCAACTCTTCCCAGATCATCTTCAATTTTCCATAATAACTTACCACAGCCATTCCTTGTTGTTTACATCTAGCCAACTCGGCTTTTAAGTCGCCGAATACGTGGTCCGCTTTCCTGCGTAAAACCGCTTCCTTGATATCATTCCAGAGTTCCTTCGCAATCTCCATGTATGTTATGGTTGATCACAAAGTTGGTTCAATTGTGTTCAGTATCCATGATACCAACATGGAGTTCACTGTCCACCAATCTTCTTGCTCCTAGTGAATCTTACGCGGTGGCTTCAGTCCCATCGATGAAGAATTAAACTTCTTCTTGGCACGTAAAGCTGTCCTCATCGCTTGCCCATTCGTCATAATTATCACCCTTCAACTGAACTTGAGTGATGATGTTCCCTGGGTTGTCGCTAGTTGATAGATAATAAGGAGAAGTGGTGAACCTTGCTGTGGCGTCTTTGCCCTCCTTCTTTCCGTCACTTTCATTCCCTGTCATCGCACCAATACCCTCCTTCTTTCCATCACTGCCATTCCCTGTCATGGCTCTGATACCATGTAAAGACAATATTTTCCGGAATGAAGCTTTTGCTTCCTTATCTTTATTTACATAAACCTTTCAATATATAATAGTATTACATCCCTATAATCAAGAAACAAATCAACCAAAGAAGGAAAAAGCATCAGCCTAAATCAGGAAACTAATATTCACTTGCTATACAAAGACAATATACAGATCACATTCCAATATGGTTACTAAGAGAGACTTTGCAGAGAACATTTGCTGAACTCTATTTACAAAACATTTTTTTGTTATTCATTTGCTTCTATGGTTATTTTTACCAAGAAATTAGGGTTATTGTTTTTAGTATTTGTGTTTGTTTTGTGGTGAAAAGCAAGGTTTATGAGAATGGGTGAAGTGGTTTTGTGCAGTGAAGAAGAAATGGAAATGGAGTTGGAGACAGAGAAGAACGAGACTAAGAAGGATGGCTCGTCTGAGGTGGTTAGGTGGGAAAGATTTCTGCCGAGGATGGGTCTTAGAGTTCTATTGGTAAAAGCAGATGATTCTACATATCATATTAGCTTTGCTTTTCTTAGTGCTTCTCTTCTTCTTCTTTATTCATTTTCATTTTATTTTTAGTTCTTCTTTTGTTTTTTTCGTAGTGGAATTTGTTTTCTAGCGATTCCCATAAAGTGCCACAATTTATATCTTTTCCTTTGTCAACAACAGATGTGCTAGCACAAGTGATGACATCTTTGTTTGATTGGAAGTAGATGATTAATGAGAATTCATGCAAATCTATTTTCACGCTTAATGTAATTCAATCTTGTTTGTAGTTATAGGGACAGGTTTGAATTATGCCATTTAATTTTATATAAAATAGAATTGATAAGGTAAAATCTCTCTTTTTAGCTCTTAATTTTGATAATGCAAAATTTCCTACTCATATTTTGCTACTTTTAATGGGCAGAAACAAGTCAGTGAAGTTGTCAATGCTTTTTTGGTGAGAGGTTTGTGAATTGAATTTAGTATGTTTGTTTTTTGCATGCTTTTGCTCAGTTTTGGAATTCATTTGGTGATAATGTTTGTTATTTATTTGATTATGATTAGGTTTAAGGGTTTTGGGTTAACGGCAAGAAAAAAAGAGTTGAAGTAGAGTCTGGGCAAATTTCGGGTAATGTTTGTTATTTATTTGCTTATGTTTTTATTAGCTCTAATAGAGAAAATCTTCCAAAAGTTAAATCTTCAAAACTTTCGGTATGCTTCTGAAGGTGCTATTTAGCTTTTATTATTGTAATCCTGGTCTTGATACATATTCTTTTGCAGGTTTATATTATTTCCGTTGCTTAAAGTGATTATTAATACTTTTTTCTTGTTTTTAACTCCTTTTTCTTTGTAGATAGGAAAGACAAAGGTGTTTGTGAGTCGATTGAAATTTTTAGATTATAGGCGTCTTGAGGTTCGGGCAATGTGTATTTGTTTCAATCGTCTTTCTTGCATTTTCCCTCCCACTGCAGAGGTTCTTATTTTTTCCTTTTTGCTAATTTTAAGGTTACCTATTTTTTGGATTTGTTTTTTTCAAATAATTTGTTATTATGTTTGGATGATGAGATCCATTGGGATGCGGTTCCGCGATGGAAACTATCATATTCAAACATTGCATGAACCAATTGGTGTTCTTGGCCAAATTATTCCATGGCACTTTCCCTGTTATCATGTTTGCTTGGAAAGTTGGACCCGCTCTAGCATGTGGTAATACTATTGTTCTAAAGATCACGAGCAAACACCTTTGACCGCACTTAATGCGGTGAAGGTCGCTTCCATGAGGTAGAATTTAAAATATTTATAGTATATTATCTTCATCAAGGAGTTTATGTGATCATAGTTAAGAAGTTGTCTCCTTCTTGCTCAATTACACTCTAAATCAAGGGATGCTCAAAAAATTGTAAGCAATCGAAAAAAGTGTCTTACTATGGATGGTTGTTATGCATTGCCAATGAAACATGAAAGAAGATGCTAAATATGGGAGTTAATAAATTGGGATATTGCAATTCCTCTACCTATATTATTGTTCCGCATGATTTTTTTATTTTCCTGTTGTCACTTTACAATGGTTTTTGAGCTTCTAAGCAAAATGGCATCATTTCACAGCCTGGTCCTCCCCAGTGTTATGAATATAGTTTTTGGCTATGGTCCAACCGTGCGCCTCTTGCCAACCATATGGATATGGACTAGGTATATATTGAGCTTTAATATCCTTGCTCATCATTTCTATACGCATAACGGTGTTAAGTGTTGAATCTAATAGCTTGATGAGTTGATAACCTAATTCAATTATGTGGACACAAATCGACTGGTCTTTTGGAACCCAATCGAGCATTTGCTACTTACATTGGGCATTATTTTATTATAAGCTTAGTCATGGTTCATTATCTCATGGTTTTTAGAATACGAGTGATTAATACCATCACCACTACTATTGCAAGATGCTTTCACAGGGATCTCTTGGAACGGTCGATTGTTCTTAAATTGGTGCAAAAATCAATCTTAAGCCTGATCCTTAGAGCTTGGAGGGAAATCACCTTTTATAATGTGCGAAGATCTTGACATTGACCATCTTTGTGGAGCTAGCGCACTTTGCTTTGTTCTTTAAGCGGGTTATTTTATGAAATTTTCTGCATAGAGCTAATTTGCGGCATTTGAGCACATTAAAAATATAAAAAATTTGTGCTGTAGGGAAAATGTTGTTAGGTGGGTCCCGTACTTATGTATACAAACGTGTATATGTCAAAGGCACGTGCCATTAAAAGTATTATTGGTGATCCCTTCAAGAAGGATATTGAACAAGGTATATTCATATCTTTGTGTGGTAGACACTGAAATAGTCTCATAGAAGTTTCTCTAGGGCTCGGGTTTCTCATCTTAAGCGTCGATGCTACTAACAAAAGTCGATGCAGAGGGTCCATTCATAGTATCTTGATGACTATGGTTTCATAGAGTGCATAACACTAAGACTACTAATATGCCTTTGCTTTCATTCGATGGAAATTATGCTCTCCCTACAAGCCGCATACTAATTCGTCTGCAGTTTGAGAAAACTATACATATATGTCCTCTTCATCCAATTCAATGTAACTATAAATTTACATCGGTACTTGAGTTGCAAAGTGATACCTCCAATGAACCCTATCAAACTCTCGATTCAACTCAAAGTAGTTCCGAAGGTCCTTAGGTACATAAGGCCGGGCATTGAAAGCAATGCAACCCTTGAATGTGGAGGTGATTTGGCACCAAAGGATACTTCGTTCACCTCTTTGTCTTCTCAAATGTTCGGTACTATTCATTTATCTCCTATAATTTCCTCTACCCATATGTTTTTGATGCGAACCTACTCCGTTTTACTACTCAACCATCCACAAATTACCAACACCGAGTATTCCACAATTAATTATAAACATCTTGAAACATCCGAACCTCAATGTATATATTCCGTGGAAAAGTTCAATTACATTCATGGATAAACTATATCTCAACACGAATTCAATTAACAAACAATGAAAATAAATGGAAACTAATACGCTGGACTTCGAGGGCCGCCTACCTCCCCTTTCACTAAATTCTCTCTTGATGCCTTTTCAAACTCTCTGCTCCCTTTTATTCATTTCCTTCCCTATGTAATTCAACTCTCGCCACTCATCTGTCACCACCGTCCACTCCACCTTTTTCTTCTCTTCACACTTTAGTTGCTCCCTTTATCACAATTGATTCCTTGGTACTTCTTCCCACGCCTCTTATTATAAACCCTCACTTCACGTGTTGTATCAGTTTTCATATCATTATATCTAACATGCTGATTACATTTTAATAGGACAATATGTTGATAGCACAAGATGAGATCTTTGGCCCAGTGCAATCCATATTGAAGTTCAGGTGAGTAAAAACCATTTCTTATATTTTGACATCAGTTTCATTAAGGCATCTCATCACAATTATCAAAACTAATGGTATAGCTGATTGGATGTTAAGTTATAAATGTTAACTTTAATAAATAAATGTTTGATATTGTTTTCAATGCATGTTATGTTTTTCCAGAATTTGGATTTATGGTGATTTTTTTGCTTGATATGATATGTTTTATGTTGAATTGGGGAACAACATTGGAGGTAGTTAGATTTCTGGTGCACTTTTTTGGTTGACAATATGGGGATCTGATTAGTTTTTTCATTAATTAATATGATTGTTTATCTTTTGGTGATCATGGGTTGATTCTTTTTGCTGTGATCAACTTTTGGCAATGTGTTTTTTGTATTGTTAAGGTTGGAGATTTTGGAACTTTCATTACAGGTAAGTGTTTCCTCCATGTGGATATTTTAGTATTTAGTATCTGCGTTAGTTGATGCAATGCATAAATAAGGTTTTGAATTAAATTTATTTTGAATGTTTTGATGTGAATTGTTTAAGTTCCGATGTTTGTAACTTTTATTTATTGAGGGTTTTATCTATTTCATTTCTATTTATTGTGATATTTGGATTTCAATTGATTCTAAATCCTGTTGTCCTCTCATTATTAGATGAGAGAGGTTTGATGATTTCGGTTTTTCGGTTTTCACAACTATGTTTACTAATGCAATGCATGTTGAAGTTTTGTGTGTTAGCTTTCGTTGATGGCCTTAATTTTAGTTGAAAATTTCATTTGAATTGAGTTTTTTAGTTCCTGATGTTTGGTATTGGTTGAGAAGTGAAATTTTCATAATGTGATGGATCTGAAATCTGAAAGACATGAACTTGATTTGTGCTTATCCTGGCCTTGCAGAAGCAATATGGTGGTTGAAAATTCATGATAATCAAGAAGGGGGTGGTGTGGCTCAATCAAAGCCCATATCCAGATCACCCGGGTGAGCCAAATTGTCTCTTTTACCTAAAGACAGGGTTGTGTGGTTATGGAAGCAATTGTCGTTGTAATCATCCTGCTTATGCCGCTGAGGTAATTAAGATTTTATACTTTGAAGTGGCTTCACTTATGTTATGTCAATTTTTATGTTATGTAAAATGGATTATTAATGTTGCTTCAACAGTTTGCACCATATGTGAAGCGATTTATCAAATCTGGTGTAAAAATTGCACCAATGCTTTTTGTTACTTTTACTTAGACTTCTACTCTTTTATCCTGTTATAAGTGGTAGTCTGGTAGTGTACTTTGTATCTCATCATATTATTATCTGAACAGGGTGCTGAACATAGGGAAGAACTACCAGAGAGAGTTGGACAACCTAACTGTGGGGTACAATTCTTCCCTTCGTGAGATTATATGATTGCTGGGTGTTTATCTTGCTCTTTGCTCTGATATATTAGAATGAAAGTTTTGCAGGAAAACTGCAGAACACAGAATGCTGTATTTCTATAGAGATTGGTGGGTATGGCTATTTTTCTATACTCAAATATTTAGCAGTTTTCTCACACATGACATCTTGCATTTGGCAGCTAACTGCTAAATTGGTTTTGCTAGTGGTTGACTAACGAGGAGACAATTGGAAGAATTTTGGAGAAGTTGGGGTTAGACGTTAGAGTTGACACCAATTAACACTAAAGGCTATGAGACTTTGTTGAAATTGGTGCAGAACACAGCTGGGGATAGCTTTGATCTTTATTATGGTTTTTTCATGTACAATGTAAAATGCAATGGAGCAGGCTAGAGGTTGGATTTGGCTTTTGAATCATTGAAGAAGCAGCTTCTTGGTAGAGTGCATGGTGTTCTTTGGAGGCAACTGTTCGAAAATGCAGAGACATTCCTTGATATGAGGGAGAAGCCGACAGCACCTAAGCTTTCTCAAAATGGTGCCGCACAGGAATCTTCCTTGGAGACTCAAAAGAATTATGCTGGTAAGTAGTTTGTGTATTTGTTTTATTTTAATCAAGTACTCCGTTTATTTATTTTCTATTCATTTTATATATTTTCATGGAAATCTATGTTTTTTTAGATGTAAACTGGAAAGCAAAGTACTTCAAGCCAAAACCACTTTTTCGTAGTTTTAAATGTTAAAACATTGTTACCATTAAAGAACAAAGGAGCAATCAAGCCTGAGCTTCTATTCAAACATTAAGCAGATGCAAATCAGAGTGGTGTTATATAAACGTAATCAAATTCTTTTGTGAGTCCCATTAAAGGTAAATTTTTAAAAATAATAGAAGTGAAAACTTAAAAGAATGCCATAATAGAATAAGTAGATCATATTTCTTTCCAATCTTCATCATAAGCCTTTATGATAAACTACAGTCTACAGCTGTTAGATTGTTGTTGCTTAATTCATCTTAAAACTTGGATTTTAATATAAAAATATGAAAAAGAATGGGAACGATTATGCTTGATACTATTCATATATGAAAGTTTGAGAACTGATAATGGGACAATAAATCGTTAAGAAATGTGAGTTAAAGCCAAAACACTTCAGATATATTTCTTCTAAGTTTTTGAGTTCTATGAATCATTGATTCACTACAAAATTCATCAAAAATTGCAACTAAGGGCTTAACATCTACTTATTTGTCATAGCCATCGAAATCAAACCTTGTAAATTGCTAGAGTTAAATGGTAATATACATTGGACAAAGCGGATCTCTAAGTTCACGACTATTTTGGTTAGTCTCTTTTAATTAACCAAATTAGAGTTGAAAGGTTATTGGATATCTATTAATTGTTCTATCTTTACACGTTGGATGAGTATTAATAATAATCATACAGGTACATTGCATTAGCATTTCAAAAGTTTAACCATTTTGATACATTGATGTGTATTAATAATGATTATATAAGTGTGTTAAAAAATCTAAACAAAAACATATAAAGATTGGAATTAGTCTCTTCATATTCTATTTTATAGCTTTACAATTACTCCATTTTAATAAGTTGGATAAATGATTTAATGACATCTATTTATAATTCATATTAATAATTATATATGTATAATTATTAATTTTATCTTAACACAATTATATATATATATATATATAATTTTTATTTACTTTAAAATTTGTATTATTTAATAATTATTATGTTTTAATCTAATTAGTTTCTTTTATTAGAATGAATTTGTTTACAAACTATTTCAAAAATATTGAATAAACATATTCGTGTAATACGTGATCCTGTGTCTAGTTATATTATATATTATTAGAAGTAGCTATGAAGGAAATCATTTTCGGACTGCCATTGAACAAGAAATTGCAACCTATTCAAATTAGCATCACTGGCACCAAAAGCTTTCGTCAGATAATAGTGAATTTGTTGACATAGATATTTTCTATATAATTTTTTAATAAAAAATACTACAAAATATTTCAAAAGTTCAACCCACAATTTTTTCTCAAATTGCTATGATTTCTGATTATTAATATAGTATTTATTTATAAAATTAAATGAAATAATATATTTAATATCTTTATTATTATTGTACTAACAAATAAAAAAAAACAAACCAATTCAATTGGACCGTTTTCACCTCAAGAATTTAATTCCAACCAGAGTTAAAAAAAAAAAAAAGAGTTATCGAACCCCCAAAGGTCCCAAAATATCAATATTATTACATTTACACCCAAAAGTAGTAAAAGTCCCCCAAGTCTCAACCAAAACAAAAATGACATGTTACCCCTCACCGAGTAGGGTTTAATACTCCTTACTTTCGCTTGAGCCCTTCTCTTTCGCAGAAGCCGAAACAGCTCCGCTCTGCCTTTTACAACACCCACCTTAATAAAAACCCTAATTTCCAATCTTCTTTACCCCAGTTATCAATTCTATTCAAATTTAATCCCAAAAGTCAAATCGTTTCATTCATTTTCAAGTGATGGAGAATTTGATTACTGAAGTTCAAGTGGAAGTGGCGGGCGGGTATTCGGATCCTGAAGCCGGATCCTTTTCTGGGTTCCAAAGAACGATCGAGTTTCACCCGGCTAGAAAAGTCTTTAGTGGGCTTAGTAATGTTAGTGAGAATGGGGATTTTAAATTGGAGACGCTGGATCCAAGTGGGTCGGAGCAGAAGAAAGCTGGGACAGGGTCCGAGTGGTGCGTCGGGGAAGAAAGTTGATGGGTCGGAGTTTTGGAATTGTGGGTTGGATCCTGAGCTGAGTTTCGGGATGACTTTTCGGAGAATTGTGAGTGTGTTTAGTTTGTAAAGGTTGCTTTTTTTCTTTTTTATAATTCTATGGCTTTGAATGAGTTTTTTTCTGTATTAATAATTTGTTGGAATCCGACCGTTTCGTTGAAGTTTGATTTAGTTCTGTTGAAGGGCAATTGGTATGTTACAGGGAGTGAAATCCCGGTATGGTAACAGTAATTTATTAGTATTTGTTAGTTTCATGGTTTTCTTTGAGGGGAATTGCTATGTTGCGGGGAGTAGAATTGTAGTATAGTTACTGGAATTAACGTTTTTGATGTCTTAACAAATGCGCAAATACTGATCATACTTGATATTTGTTGTTATTTTTTATTGCAGTAGTGTTGCCATAGTTTAAGATATATTAAATTGTGGCTATCAGTTGGTGATTTCAGCTCAAAGACTTGGTCATTGGTTGAATTTGGTATTTCAAATAAATTTGGTGTCAATATTTTCAATGGCAAAGTATGGCTCTTTTTAGGTAATATCTTTGATGAACTTGGTTTTGTGTTGAACCTAAACTTATCTATAATGATATGTATGACTTACAGGGTGCTGGTCTTGAAAATCTTGGAAATACTTGTTTTCTCAATTTAGTGTTGCAGTGTCTGACATATACAGAGCCTTTAGCGGCATACTTGCAGAGTGGCAAGCATCGAAATTCTTGTAAGTGGCTTTCTCTTTCTGCTCAATCCTTTCTTTTTTTTGCTTTTTACCTCCATGAACACAATAATATAGGCATGCATTCTGAATTAATTCATGTGTCTAGCTGTACTTTTATTTCTTGTGATGGGGTTATTTAGCTTTGATATCGATCTCTCATGGATATGTAGTTGCTTCATTGAAAATAAAGTTCATAGGCTTCCATAGTTGTTTCTGAAGGTTTTGTGGTTTATGTACTGTCATTATGAGTGGGATTTAATTCTTAGATAAAGTAATTAGGATAATGGCTGGTTGAGATAAGCACATTGAATAAGTCGCTAGTTTCAATGGAGGTTTAAAGGTTTTTTTAAATCCATTATACTCACTACAAATTAGGATGATCCTTGCATCGTATATTTGAGCAGTATTAAGTTTTGTAAATAGCCAAAGAAAATCTATGGTTTGTAGAATTCTTGTGCTAAAATATATAAAGCATGATGATACCTTTTCTTAATCCCTTGCTATGTTTTTGAATTTTCATGTAAGCATGCATGATATTGATCTTAAAATGACTTACTTAGTAGGTCTTTCTCCTTCCTAGCACGCAAGAAGAGTATTTGAAAAGGAAGAGATGAAAATATCCATCTCTTGGGCTTTCCATTTATGACCATAAAGGGATCTATTCTTTTATGATGTTTTAGATTTTTATGCTTTTGTTTTATTATTAGTATTTTCTTTTGGCTCTGTGTGCTCCATTTTTATTGAAGTTCTTTTGATGTTGTTCTCTCTAGTAATTGGTGTCTCATCTTAATTAACTGTGCATCTACGTATCTTGTGTGTGCATGACAAATGACAGATGAATTGCATAATTTAGCTTTCGAGATTGCTAATGTGTATCCCACATATTCTTGCAAGCTATACAGGTTTTATAGGTGTAGTTCTGTATTATTCTGTTCATCAATTAATTTCCAACCAAAAATTATTTCAAAGCCTACTTTCTCAAAACAAGCTGATGAAGATGAACAAAGTAGATTGACAGTTAATGATGCAACTATAAACCATTTCAGAAGTTGGCTAGATTATTACAGGCTTTTGCAATAACAAACCTGGTGATCTTGAGATAGTTTCAGAGTCCAGGAAATTTGGAAGGAATTTCACCAGTGATTCTAGCTGAAGCTTTTGAAAGCATTACAAGCTGAGAGTCTGTATGAAGTTTGGATAAAAAATAAGACCTGATGTATCTGGAGATGGGAAATGCAGGAGATACTAAATTACAATTTTTTTATTTATTATTATTTTTAATCAAATGAACTATTATTCTATGAATGATGTCGTATATTTCCAGAGTCAAAAAATAAGACTTTGTCATATAGGTGTAGACTGCTATACAACTTGAAACACTCGTTGAATCCACAGGATATGAATCGACAGGATTTACTTGTGTGAGATTAATTAATTGAATCCTAAAGAAGCTATAGTCTGGACTCTTTCACTTCCCCTGGTACCCATAATTCCTCTTAAATTTATATTTCAAATTTTCAATACGAAGAAAGAGATGTGTTCAGGAAAATCTAGTGAAAATTGGAATCAAAAGTAATGGCTGCTGGCCAAGAACGAGCTTGATTTAATTTGAGGTGCTTGCAAATAGCTCAAATTAAAATTTGTCCTGTTTTGGCTTCTCAGGAACGGATCCTGGAACCATTGTGTCAGAAAATTACCAAATAATGATGGCTTGTTAAACTGATGGTTGCAAGCTCAACATAATGTTTAACCAAACTATATTATGCGTAGTTTAGAAACTGTAAACTAAAAGAAATAGAGGTTGATTTCTATTGATAATAAGCTTGGACAGGGTTGGAAATATACGGCCCTGTTTACAGGGTGCATATTTTCTTAGTCTTCAGATGAAAAATATAGGAAACTAATGTTTGAGTCGTATACGGCGGAACCTCTGTGGTGAATTACTTGACAAGGGGCATAAGAAGAGGCTACTTGGTTATCAAGTGTGAAAAGTCTCTTATGATGTTAATTGTTTGAATTAAGATTTTATTGTGCTCTACTGAACATAGTAATTCTATTTTTCTAGGTGAGGTGGTTATAAGTAATTCTTCTGTTTAGGAGAATAATAGAAATCAACAAAATATTAAAGGAGGTGGTTATATGTAATTCTTCTGTTTAGTGGCATTTAAGTGTTTGAAATCCAAAATTTACTGATTCAGCTCTCTGTCTATGACTCTGTTTTTAGGTGGTTATATAGGACACGATGAAACTGATGTAGAAGATACCCATGTCAATGAAACTGTAATCTACTCCATTCTTAGTTGAAGCTCTTGGCATCGACAATGGCAATTTATTTCCTTCACATTATTTTTGCAGTGGCCATCCACAAAGAAGATAATTTCCTTCATTACTACTTTCCCCAAAAGTTATAAATTGTGCAATTTGCTCAAGGGTCTTGCCATATAAGTTATTGTGTGACACGTTGTGCATTTTCTCTCAGTTTTCTATTTGTTTCTCAGGAAAGTTTTACACTTTCTTATTATCTCTTTAATCGGTCCTAAGATTCTCACAAATTGTAACCTGACTACATTCAACATTTTAGGGAATATAGGAATTGTAGATTGAAGCAACCAACAATCAAATTTTCAGCTAAAGTCAAGAAATAACAAATACAATTATTTCTATCGTTAATGACATAACCCTGACACATTAGATTTTTTCCGACGCAAACATGTTCAAGTCTAAGAGAAGGACAATACAATTTATACTTTATATCATAAGTTTTAACGAGTACTCTAAGTCAATACAATTTATACGTAAATTCACAGGTTTATTTTTGTGGTTCAAGTTTTTAGAATGCCGTCAATTAATTTCCTGAAAAAAGTTCACACTCACATGCAAAAATCAGTGCCCAATTTAAGCAATTGCTGTGTCAAGATAGGTCAACGGAAAAACAACTCAAAGGAAACTAAAAAATTAAACACATTGTTCTATGTAAACAAAGTATAATTATGTTTTACATTTAATATACAAGAAAAAAAAACCTTAAATTTTTATTCTAGTATATCATTAAAACTTTATTTTTGCAATAATATGTTAAGGAGATAATTGAGGAGACATGAACCCAACTAAGAAGTTAGTAGCTTTCTTCAAAGTCAAGAGAAGGCCAATAACTGTTGATAGAAGAAAGAAAATTATAATTTCTATCGTATATGACCCGTCTTGCATAAGTTTTAACCAAATAGCTTGACTTGAAAAATTAGGTTACGTTTATGACACTATAAGAAAAGGTTGATAGTACCCCTAAGTCAACTAGTCAATATAATTGGAATGCCCAGCTTACATAGATTCTCAAGTTGATTGAATTAATTTGAGATTGCACATTTTTAAGCAATGTAAAGGTTATAATGTGTTTGGTGTTTGCTTTTGATATTAAAAAAAACAAAAATTGAAAAAAGCTTTTTGTTTTATTTTTTATCTTATAATGTTTTTAGATAATCAAAATAAGATAATCACTATTTAATGGTAAACTGTGATTGATAAATCATTTATCTACACAAATTTTTTTTTAGTAGTTATTGTACATGAATCACATAAAGTGGAGATGTATTGATATGATGTGATCTAAGAATAGAATAATAAGCTAGCTATATTAATATAACTCCTAAATTTGGATAAAGCTTATTCAAAATCTCCTAATAAAAACAAGTGTGCGATTGTAAATTGTAAATCAAGTTGGATATATCATTAAAGGAAGTCAAGCCGTGTTAATTAATTTTATGAAATTGATTTGCCAGCAATCCATCTGTTCTTCCTTATTTTTATTAATAAGTGTGGAGATTGTAATATAAAATTCAAAAGAAGAGAAATTTTGATTATTTTGAGATGGATAGATCACTAAAGGGGGTCAAGTTAAGCCGCATTATATGGTTATATTAAAAAGATGTGCCATCAAATTAGTTCCTTGAAATTGAAACAAAGAAAAAATGTGAAACTGTACTAACTTCCTATGTAATGAATTAAAAAGTTCAATTACATTTCATAAAAGTGATATAGTAATTTAGATCCTAAATTGAAGAAATAAAATATAACTTTAATCAATTCAGCTGAGATCCTATGAAATCCTTACATACTCTTACAAATTATGTAGTTTTGGAACTTAAATATTATTATTAAGTCTTAAAGAGATTCTTTTTAGAAAAAATAATAATTTTTATCGTAAATAATCCTATTCTACTATAAATTTTAACCAATTATATTGACTTGGAAAATGAGGTAACGTTCACAACACTATAGAAGAAGTTGATAGTCATCAAGTCAACAAGTCAATACAACATTAAATTTTTCCATATTCGATTTGAAGTATAAGATAAGACAAGCCAGAAACTAAATAATAGTATTTCAAAAGAAATGGTATTTTTTTTTTGGAAAATAATTAATAAAAGGTCTATTTCTAGGTTGTTGATAATCTAAAATCTTTGACGTTCAAAACAAGTATAGAAATTGTAATATAACTTCCAAATGAATAGAAATTTTGGTTATTTTGAGATGGAAAAATCATTAAGAAAGGTCAAACCGTGTTATGTGGTTATATTAAAAAGATGTGTTATCACATCAGTTTCCTATCTTTTCAAAACAGACCCTAATTTCTCAAACCCCTTAACACGACCAATTTATTCCATTTTAATCCCAAAGTTCAGTTCTTTAAATTAATTTAGAGACAAAATATAATTTTAATCAATACGATTGAGGTCCTACAAAATTACCACATACTTTATAGAATTAGTAGTGTCAAACCTCATTCAAGTTGAAAGCTTGGATTTTTTCTACAACTTTGGTAGTTAATGACCATGAAGATAGTAACTTCATTGACATAATTATGCTCTTGGAGTTTTTTTGTAGTTCTGTATATAAATCCTCATTGGATAACTCCCTCTTATTATGACAATTTTGTGATCAAAATATGTAGTTGCATTATATGTACCTTAAATTTTCTATTTCCTATTTTAATTAAAATCATTCAGTAAGCAACTTTCAATTAAATTTTGATAAATTTCTCTAGTAGCATATATATGTTACTTAGAACACATATCAATATGGTATTTGAAACGATAAATTTACAAGAGATGGGATTAAATTAAATTGGATATTATTTACAAATAAAAAATTTTCATTGGAGTTTTTCAAACCATGTTTTTACTTTCATAAAATGAATATTGTGGATGAATTCAAATTAACAGGAAAAGATTAATTTTGTAGAAGAAAGACATGAAGAAATGCATAAATATGAAGAAGTCTGGATTGCCATTAACTTTCAGTTACAAGAAGACGGAAATGACGTTTCTTTTGATATTCTGTTAGTCACTTAAGTAGAACGACAGCGTTTCATTATATAAATTGAAATGAAATTTTTCACAATTTCATATCAAGAGGAAGTGTTTCGCTTCTTTAAGACATTAGTGTTCATCATTCTGGGTTTAGAATCAGTTACTAGTTGATTTATGTTTCTTTTAAGTAATTTGTGTTCATCAATGTGAAGTTGACAAGGATTGCCAACCTGGCACGGTTTGTATTGTATATAAAGAAACTTTGTAATGTTGAATTCAATAAGAAAAGTAGTAGTTTTCACCCAAAGTTTTCTGAAGTTTTCTCAAATCATTTTATCAAGTACAAAAAGATCCACAATATTACATTTACACCCCAAAGTAGTAGGAACTAACCCAAAGTCTCAATTTATATAGAAGACACCACAAAAAATTACATGCAAAGATTAGTGGACTGTTCGCTAAAGCTTAGTCAAAGTCCTCTAACAAAAACCAAGTGTGTGATTGTAAATTGTCGAGCAAGTTGGATACATCACGAGGAAGTTAAACCGTGTTAATTAATTTTATGAAATTGATGTGCTAGCAATTCCATCTTTTCTTTGGTATTTTTTATCAACAAGTGTCGATATTGTAATATAATTTTCAAAAGAAAAGAAATTTTAATTACTTTGATATGGTTGTATGGT
>CM047743.1:21361536-21384066 GCA_026225825.1 Pistacia integerrima | reverse complement strand
GAGAATAATATAGATTGACAAGCATAGAAGCAAGCTCTCTTCATTTTTAACAACCATTTTCAGAAAACACCATTCCCAACCCTCAATGCCACCATCAGGCACTGTGAGAGTTTGTAAGTGTCAAGCATAAGCATGCTTCACAAAGTAAGAACAAACACTAAACTACAGCAAATTAAGCATTCAGAGTCAAACACCAAACTACGGCAATCCTCATAAACAAACATTTTTGTTTTCATTTCCAAAAAGCAAAGGGTCATCCTTCCAAAATCCAAAGTCAACAAATAATATTTATGAAAGTCCCCGTCAGTTTCCACAAAACAACAAATTAAACATACCGGCAACCTTCACTTGGAGGAGCAAAACAGAAGCTGGAGGGGTCTTCACTCTTTGGATAATCTTTGTGAAGCTCTTATCCTAAAAACATGGATGACAATGAGTGAGTATGACAAAGTGAGTGAATGGTTGAATGTTAAACAGAGGAGTAGAGGACGACAATGGTCAATAGGTGAGTGTGAGAGTGAGAAACAAGAGTGAGTGAGTTAGGATTTAGGAATAGGGATACACATACCTTGGATGATCGATGTGGAGTTGCGGCAACGTGGAGATTGGAGTCTGGAAATGCGGTGATTGGAGGTGCGGTAACAGTGGAGACTAATGAGAGTGAGTGAGTGTGAGTCTGAATTGACGACGACGGTGGAGACTAGCGACTGTTGATCTGCATTTGTGGAATTTAGTTTGACAGAGGAGTTGTGTTAGAGAAGAAGATAGCCAAGAGAGGAGTTAGGGATTTGGAAATGGAAACTGGATCGGGGGTGGGAAGTCATGATTTCAATATGCCCTAAAATGAAAAGGTTTTTTTTTTTTTTTTTTTAATAAAAAAAGGGTACCCACGGACACTCGCGCGAACATGCATAACCCACTGGAAAATGGGTATGGTCAAGTACGGGTTTGACAAAAACGGGTCCAATGTCATGGACCCGTACCCTCAGTGGCGGACCCAGGATTTTTACCCAGGGGGGGCCCCATCACTCCGTCACTATTTGCCAATCAAGTAGTGAAAACATAAGAAAATAATTTACAGGGAAACACAAGAAAATTTTTACGTGGAAAAACCTCTTCAATATGAGGAGATAAAAAACCACAGGAATCTAACGACCCACTTAAATCCAATATAATCAAAAGAGTTTACAATAACTACAAATCAACCAAAAATATTCTACACAAATTTAGAACTCAATTACAACTCTAACAAAAGTAAGATACACAAAGGTTTACAAAGAGATGGATTACAATCACTCTAAATCCAGATCTAGATGTTAACATTCTAACTCAACCGTCTATATTAAAGATCCACACATCCTCTGCATATTGACCCAAAAATCAAGTTAGAATGGTATACCTAAAGATCTAAATAATATGAATATTTATTATTTAAAGATGAAAGCAAGTTAGAATAGTATACCTGAAGATCTTCAATTTAACACGATTTTTCGCTTCATTATGTTCTGAAAATGTTCAATGATATCTTCATTTTGAATTGTAGCAAAAACTTCCTTTTCAATGTAAACTACTAAGCAATTGTTCATCCACTCGTCTCCCATTCGATTACGCAAAGTATTCTTAACAAGATTCATTGCAGAGAACACCCTTTCAACTGTTGCAGTAGCCACATGCAAAACCAATGCTAATTTAATAAGCAAGAAAACTTTGTCATAAGCAACATCCTTCTTAAACTCAACCATTTTTTTTGCAAGATCGGCAATCCCATCAACATGAGTGAAATTGGCATTGGTGCTAACATCCTCATAATAATTTTCAAGTTGATTATCAAGCAACCAAATATCGTGTTGAGGAAAATCGGCAGGATAGAACTTTGCAAACTCAAGTAATCTGTCTTTATTAAATGCAGCAAAAGAGTTACTTGGATCAAGAGATGCCATACACTGAAGCAACCCCATGTTTACTTCATCAAAACGATTATTGAGTTCTTCTTGAATGTTATCTAAAACTGTGTACATCAATTCCACCTTAAAATGATGTTTATTCGTAATTGGCGCAATCCCTCGTTTTGTCCTCCCAAAATTATCTTCCATGTTCTCCGGGATTGGTATGTCATTATCTTTGCACAGATCATAAGCTTCTTTCAACAATATGTCGAAGCAAGTGTCTTCATTTCTCAATTTATGCAACCGACGCTTCGAAATTTGTACAAACTGCATGGCATTAAGGAGATCTTGATCTTTTCTTTGTAATGCTTGTGACAGTTCATATGTGATTCCCAATACTTTCTTCATCAAGAATAACAAAAAGACGAATTCAAAATTCTCCATGATTCGTAATAAACTCCTTGCTTGACTTTTGTTTTGCCAATCATCTCCTTCAATCTCAATCACTCTGAGCACACCAACAACAGAAAAAAATAAGTTTATGACACTATGAATTGTCCCTATGTGTGAACCCCAACGTGTATCTCCCCGGTCGCTTTAATAGTACATTCTTGATTCAAACCGCGTCCCTCTGAATATCACCATTAGAAATCAAAGATATCACATATTCATACCGATTGTCACGTAGAAGATCTCTGCGCTTGCAAGATCTTGCCACGTTGTTTGATAACATAGAAAGAGTTTGAAAAAAATTCACCCAATGTGAATGTTTACTTACAACTTTGACTAGCGCCAATTGGAGCTGATGAGAGAAACAATGAATGTAGAAAGCAAATTTATTTTCTCTCAATATTAAAGTCTTCAAACCATTGAACTCACCCCTCATATTGCTTGCTCCATCGTAACCTTGGCCCCGTAAACTTGTCAAACTCAATCCATACTTTACAAAAAAGGCATCTATTGCAGTTTTCAAAGACTTTGCAGAAGTATTCTTAACATGCACAATCCCAATAAAACGTTCGATAACACAACCCATTTTGTCCACATAGCGAAAAACAATAGCCATTTGTTCTTTCACGCCACATCACGAGATTCATCAACCAAGAAAGAAAATGGTTGTTTATCTCTCACAATTTCGCAATAATTTTCTTGGTTGTCAAATGAGCACAAACACTAGTTAGTTGCCTCTGGATTTTGGGGGCCGTCATTTGATGGTTTTTCGAGCATTTCCCAAAGACAACTTTCTTTATGTCGTCATTGTGATTGGATAGAAACTTCAATAGTTCCATAAAGTTACCTTGATTTTCAGATTCAACTGACTCGTCATGACCACGAAATGCTAATCCTTGATGTAAAAGAAATCTAATGCAATCAATTGATGCATTCAAGCGAATACGATAATCCAATTTGCTCTTTTTCGACACGCAACCAAGATTTACATCGATGTGTTGCCTTTGGTTCATCAAATCAACACACTTGGCATGACATTGGTTATGAGTACTAGAATGATCACCAACATGTTTTTTTCACTTTTGCTTTATCTTTCCAGCTTATTATATCCCTTATTCACAAAAACTTCACCACCGCTTGGTCACCATAATCGGGTTTGAAAAGATAACAATTCAAACAAGATTGCATCTTTTGCCACACTATATTCCATCCAACATGAACCTTCTTTGTACCACTCTGATGTAAACCTACGTTTTTTATCTCCAAAAGGAGTGAAAGGAAAGTTATGATCTTTAGGTTGGCAAGGACCTTTCAACAAGTATGCTCTTCGAACTTCCTCTTTTTGTTTGTCAGTACAACAAAGCTCATTAATTGGTATCCTCAATCCTCGGGTCGGGTTTCAAGCTCATCTAAATTGAACACCCCGATTGAACGTTGAGCTTCTTTTTCTTGGTGTTGTTGTTGCTGTTGTGGGGTTTCTTCTTCTAATGGGGTTTGATTAACCTCAATATCAGTAGAGTCTCCATCAACATTTTTTGCTGGACTTTTCTTCAGTCTCTTGAAATAATTGGATATCATAATCTTATTTGTTAATGCTTTGGATTTCAAATCCAATAAACATATAATGAATTAATACCAAAGTGGGATCCCAAAAATAAGAGACAAAGAGATTCCTATTAAAAAAAAATAATAATAATTAATTTAGCAACTTAATTTTCTCTTGAATAAGATACATGAACAAACCATGATATATTTAAATTCATGATACATGATACATAAGACATATTTTAATTTAACACATCTATTTAACACACGTTACACACCATGTCAAAATTGTCAATATGTCACCATATATAATACATTCAAATATTTAATTACATAAGACATGTTTGAAACAAGAGTCAAGGAAACAAAGTCAAAGATAATTGAAAAAAATTCTTTAACTTATTATTTGTCTCACTAAAAGTCTAAAACTGGGTCCACCACTGCTAAAATTTTTCACCCAAACGCCAAACCCAATACTCTAAAAGGCATCAATAAGATTTTCTTCAAAAGAGTAGTTTATTATTTGTCTCACTAAAACTGGGTCTACCACTGCTAAAATATTTCGTCCAAACGCCAGATCCCAATACTTTAAAGGCATCAATAAAATTCTTCAAAAGCTTTATTATTTGCCTCACTAAAACTGGGTCCACCAGGACCACCACTTACTAAAATTTTTCACCCAAACGCCAAACCAAATACTCTAAAGGCATTGATAAGATTCTTAAAAAGTGGGTAGTATATCATTAAATAAGGAAATATTGATTACTAACCTTCAGAGTTCAGGCGCTTCAGGAGACCAGTCACGCAGATGAGAGAAGTTGAAAAGGGGGGTTTTTTTAATTTCTAGGTTGAGATGTAAAAAGGGAGTTTGGGAACTGGGAAAGAAAAAAGCTGAATGAGAAAAGACGAAAGCTAACTTTTCAGTTTTTAACCTTTTATTTATTTTTTTAATCTTCCAAAAAAAATCAAAAAAAACTTTGCAATTTTTTTTTAAAATCTGAGGGCAGGCCTGGGCCTACCCTCAAGGGGCCTGGGTCCGCCCCTGCGTACCCTGTATAATTTTCCTGGGTTTAGGGTCAATCCGCAGGTCTAGACTGTTTTACGAGGTATAAGGAAGACCAAAACTTATCAAGATTTTCGGTACAAAATCTAGCGTGCGAATTTGTGAAGCCACCAAATAAGTATGAGAATTTTGACATGTTGGGAGTCATGAAACTAAAATTTTGCTTCCAATTGGGTGGGATTCATGACCACCCAAAAAGTTTATCTTTCATCAAGAGAAGGAAGTGTGAACCTGGTGAAGAAAAATGCATGGCATGTATGAGTTATACACAAAACACATGTAAACACAACTTTACACTATTTAAGCCATTTTTTTCAACAAAATCTTTCGCTTTCTTCCTTCATAGGAAATTTACTTTATGACTTATTAGCGTAAGTTACCCTGACTAGCTGCCTTATTTTTCTCACACTGGTTGTACTCCTAATCGATTACTGCCAGCACCACCAGAGTAGTATGGTTCTTCACGTTACAAATTCATATATTCATCCAATTGAATTCAACGCCTGAAATTGAAAGAAAGAGAGAGACAGAAAATTATACAGCTACAGGTGTTGCAATTTCCTCACTCATCAAGCATCAAATATGGACCCCACTTCCACCTTCTTTCTTTGAATTCAGAATTCTTGGGATTAATTTAATTTTCCTGGGAAAGTTATCGGCTAGGCTACAAAAAATATCACTATTTTGATGACATTATTTCAAGTAGGCGTGGCGCAACTTTGTGGGGGAGTTCTGTTTTTGGGTTGGTATGATATTATAAATCTATATTTATGATATGTAATATAACAAACTTAGTTGATTTTATTTAATGAAAGTCTATCACTCACCAAATTGATTCTACCGAGCAAGCTTCGCCATTTTCCATGCAACTAATTTGATAGCAACAAGCTCAAACAGTCAAGACAATTTCTTAATATTATTGTATGTAAATTATCATGTCATTTAAGATATAAAATTAGGATTTTAACTTTTTATAAGCAGAATTATTGTATTTTAATATATAATTTGAGATTTTTTAATATTTATAATAATACCATAAATACAAAGAAATTTGACAAAGATTTTTATATAAAGTGATGTGACCGAAAATGAATGAATGGTGAATATAAAAAGTCAAATTCATTATATTTATTATTATTCATTTTTTACCATATTACTTTGTATAAAAACTTTATAAGATTTATTTGGTATGTGTATTACTATAATATTTATGTTTTTACATTTACATTGGCCATTAAGATAATGCTAACTACAGTCCCTTTATTTAAATATTTTGTTTTGGATGAAAGTGATATTTTATAGAATCTATTGTTTCATATAGAGATGGGCGCGGGCTGGGGACCCCATGCCCCGGGCCCGTCCCCGTTACCCTCTCCGAGGACCATCCCCGCAGGCGGGGATTTTTCTCATGATCATCCCCGGACCGATGACCGGGGCTTCACGGGGATTTATCCCTCGAACGGGGATTTTTGCCCTATGTAAATCAAAACTTTCCATAAAATTAATTATTTTAATTGTGAAAAACTAGTACGTTGATAAGTATTATATTTAACAATTTGACTGTTCAATTTCAATAGTTAATTAACTTAATTCATTAAAAATGCAAAATTTAAGGTAAGAAAATATAAAGTCTAACAATTTCTTGTAACATTTAAATTAAGATTTAAAAAGCAAATTGATATGAATAATTGAATATGGTGAATAACAATTTCTTGGTAAAAATTGGAACATACTCATGGATTTCAAAGCAACAAAATATAATCATCATTCAGGCTACATTGCTACAACTATGCGTCTATGCTATTCACAGTTCAAAAAGCTTGTAAACCATATATTTCCAATTTCTTAACAACTTGTTAAAGTTAAATGTCATCCAATTTCTGAATAGTTGGAACGATAATCTACTTTCATTAAGTGATTTATTAGATAATTGAAAACTAAGGATCTTAAATACTATTTGAAATTCAAAAGAACTGCAGGGAGGGCCATTGAACGACTGGAAAAAGCCAAGGCCCATTTACGGAAAGTAAAATGTTGGATTGCTGCCTCTGGAGTACTCAGACAACTCCAACAAGAAATCAAGAATTAATACAATAATTATATTCAATCTTAACATAATTTATTAGGTAAATTGCTTAGTTATTCAATTGTATGGAGGCTTAGGTTTAGTTAGCCATGTTAATTAATTAATTTTTTCATGAAATTAACATAACTAAATTCAATCTTAACATAATTTAGTAGGTAAATTGGTGAATTAATTCATAAAACACTATCTCCACTACAACTAATAAAATTAGTCTATTTGTGAAAGGGACAAATCCCATTATTTGATTAAGTTTAACATCATATTTAATTGATCAATTAATTAATTACAAGGGTAATTGAATTTGTGTAATTTGTAAGTCGTTAAGCAATTGTATATATTCTTATATTGGTTTGTAAATTGTAATAATCTAATTAAATTTATTTTTGGGCCATGTCTCATGTATTATTATTTTGTGAAATTCACAAAGTAATAATACATATATTTAATTATTAAACTCTCTCGTTTAAATTTTTTTTCTATAAATTTAATACAAACATTAGAAAATATTATAAAAGTATATATCATAAATTTAGATACATTACTTAAAATTATGATTTAAACTTTAATTTTATATACAATTTTGTAAAGGAAACAGAAAAAAAAATTATCAAAAAAGTGGGGCGACCGGGGCTCCATGGGGACGGGGCGGTCCGGGGCGGGGATTGCACTATCCCCTTCCCCGGCCCGTCCTCGGATGCGGGGACATAACTAAGGACCATCCCCGGCCCTATCCCCGTTTTTTTGGGGGATTCCCTGGCCCATTCGGGTCGGGTCAGGACGGATCCCCACGGGGCCGGGGCAAACGCCCATCTCTAGTTTCATACATATCCCCAAACCTCAGACGCGTATAGATGGTATTAAGTCATCAATGTTAAAGATCAAGACCAGGTCCAAGTAGTTTCTGTTAGAGAACAAGTCCAAGAGCATTGTTTCATACATATCCCCAAACCTCAGACGCGTATAGATGGTATTAAGTCATCAATGTTAAAGATCAAGACAGGTCCAAGTAGTTTCTGTTAGAGAACAAGTCCAAGAGCATTGTTTCATACATATCCCCAAACCTCAGACGCGTATAGATGGTATTAAGTCATCAATTTTAAAAATCAAGATCAGGTCCAAGTAGTTTCTATTAGAGACCAAGTCCAAGTAGTTTCTATTAGAGACCAAGTCCAAGAGATATCCACCAAACCACCTGGAGAAATATTCACCACCTGTGTATAAATGCTTTGGCTGTTTCACCTAACGAAACAGAATCCACGTTCTTTGAAGCAATTACTCCTTTCGAACTTCAGCTACTAGTTTATTCGACTGCAAGCTGTAAGTTCTCAAAACACGCTCCGATTTTTTACATATAATTTATGTTGTGCTTCTGTTTAATTTTAAGAAATTCATGTACCTGCTTAGGTTTCTTGAGAGTAATATCTGCTTCTCGAACTCGTAAGGGAATGATAAATTATGTATTATTAATTTCTTCTGTCTTTATACAATTTTTTAATTCTTTTTTTCTTTTTTGAAGTTAACTCTGATACCTGGTTTACTTTCAGGGTGTGTGAGCATATCCCTAAACTCCTCAGAGCCTTTCTTCCAGCAAAGTACAGTTATTTCTTTATCTTCTCCTCAAAGGAAATATTTCAAGAGTTCATTTTGCTCTATTCGTTAAACTCAGAAAAAGAATATTTCTTGAAGTTAAGTTCCATGGCTTCTTCCACATGTACTTCTCAAGTTAAATATGATGTTTTCCTTAGTTTTAGGGGAAAGGACACCCGCAACAACTTTATCAGCCATTTCCATGCAGCTTTATGCCGGAAGGGTATCAATGTTTTCATTGATGACAAACTCAAAAGAGGAGATCAAATTTTATCTCTAATGGAAGTAATTCAAGGATCGAAGATTTCAATTATCATTTTTTCAGAACTTTATGCTTCTTCCAGATGGTGTCTCCAAGAACTTGCAAAGATCATCGAATGCAAGAATGAATACGGTCAGATTGTCATACCAGTATTTTATCATGTAGATCCATCAGATGTAAGGCATCAGACTGGGAATTTCGGGGAGGCTTTCACTAACCATGAAGAACACTTTAATGATAAGGTGCATATATGGAGGACTGCACTCAAGGAAGCTGCCGATCTATCTGGTTGGCATTTAGATAGAACCAAGTAAGTGTACAAGCATTGAATAATTATTATCACGTAATATACGAAATTTCAGTGATTATTGATGAATTCTTTTCAAGTTTTAAGTAGATTATTCTCCTTAGAAATTTAATAAACGATGAGAATTCTTGTATGTCATAGACCCCATTATATGAATAAGAGTCAAAAACATGGAATAACTTTAGAATTATTTATTGACTCTCTGGCGTAATCAATTTTCATTAACAGCGTAAAAATTGACTCTCTTTTTGTAGTTCATTATTTGTGATTTATTTTCAATTATCTTTCCTTCAATATTTATATTTGTATTACTTTGTTCATTAAGTCCACTGAAACAATATCTTAAAAGATGCATTGGAATTTTGTCTACCAATTGTTTATATAAATTCATAGATCATCATAAGAGTGTTACAGCTAGTTTAAAACAAAATAATAATTTTGTGAATTCTTTTGACCTAAAGGTAAAAAATACCTCAAATTAATCAACATATTCTTATGGATATGCAAATTCAAGATCAAATGCATTTGATCTTCTAAATGTTGACTTGGTTGAGTTCTACGGTGTGATTATTTGGTAAATCATATCAATTAATTATGCTAATTATTCTTAGCCCACAACGTTCAAGAGAGAAACTTTATTCGGAGAAATTTTCACATGTTCAAGGATTGAAGAAGCTACATATCGGAGTTCAATTTCTTATTATATTCACCCTACCTTAATTTATTTATACTTACTATTGTTCTTATGTTTGTTTGTAATTAGGTCTGAATCAATATTAATGGAGAAAATTGTCCAAGATATTTTGAAGAGATTGAGCGATATGTTCACAAATGATTACAAGGACTTGGTTGGAGTAGAATCAATGATAAAAAAAATTGAATCTTCATTTTGGATGGGGATCAATGATGTTTGTAGTATAGGAATTTGGGGCATCGGTGGTATAGGCAAGACAACTATTGCCGGTGCTATATATAACAAAATCTCAAGTCAATTTGAAAGTTCTTACTTCACCCGAATGTTAGGGAAGAATTAGAAAATCATAATGGACTAACCCACATACGTGAAAAACTTCTTTTAGCTATATTAGAGGATAAGAATCTTTGCATTGGTACTCCTTATATGGGAAATCCATTTGTACATAATATGCTTCACAATAAGAAGGTTTTTATTGTTTTTGACGACGTGACTTCTTCCGAGCAAATAGAAGTATTAATCGGAGATCTTAAATGTTTGGGTTTTGGTAGCCGAATCATCATTACAACTAGAGATAAACAAGTGCTAAAAAATTGTGGAGTTGGTCAAATATACCACATTGTCGGATTATTTGGTAATCACGCTCTTAAACTTTTTTGTCAATGTGCCTTTAAACAAGAAGATCCCTTGGTAGATTATACAGAATTGTCAAACAGGGCAGTAAGTTGTGCAAAAGGTGTTCCATTAGCTCTAAAAGTCTTGGGTCGACATCTCCAAAACAGGCCAAGACAATGTTGGGAAAGTGCTTTGGATAAATTAGAAAAATCTACTCACACAGATATTCAAAAGGTACTAAAGATAAGTTATGATGGCTTGGATGATGAAGAGAAGGATTTATTTCTAGACATTGCATGTTTCTTTAAAGGATGGAATAAATATGTAGTGGAAGAAATATTGGATTCTTGTGGCTTGCATACACAAATTGGAACAAGTGTTCTTAGTGACAAGGCTCTTATAACTATATCAGGCAACTTCATTACCATGCATGATTTGTTTCAAGCAATGGGTAGGGAGATTGTTAAGCAAGAATCTATTGATCATCCTGGTAAACGTAGTCGATTGTGGCACCATCATGACATCCACCGTGTATTAACGCAAAATAAGGTGAGACCAAAAGCCCATAACTTCAGTTTTCTATTTTATATTTGTGAAATCTAGTAACAAGTGCCTTGACTATTATTTTACTTTTTATTTTTTATTATTCTTATGCATTATATATATAAAATATGTAATTGCTTCTGTGTTCATAATTATTGCTAACTTATGATTTGATCTTTACTAGGGAACGGAAAAAATGCGAGGCATATGCTTTGACATGTTTAATATAAGAGAGATGCACTTAAGACCTTGTGCTTTCTCAAATATGCATAATTTGATATTTTTGATAATAAAGAATACAGACAAGGAAAAGCATAATAAGGTGCATGGTTTTCATCGCCTTGAATCTAATTTTGGAGAGCTAAGGTACCTATGTTGGCATGAATACCCTGAGAGATCATTGCCATTAGAATTTCATCCAGAGTGCCTTGCTATACTCAGAATGTGTCATAGCAACCTTGAACAACTTTGGGCTGGTGTTGTGGTATGTGTTGTTTTTATTATAATCTTAGCTCCTTCTCAAATAATATATATGTATGTATATTTTCATATTTTCTAACTTTATTCATTTTCCCTTTAAACAGAATCTCGCAAATTTAAAGTCTATAGACCTCAGCTTCTCCAATCATCTACTGAGAATCCCAGACCTCTCTTTTGCCACAAATCTTGAGAACTTGATTCTGGAAGACTGCCCAAGTTTGTTAGAGATCACTCCACCATCTATTCAGAATGTCAATTCACTTATTAATCTAAATCTAAGAAATTGCAAAAGCCTGACCAGTCTTCCTATCGGCATTCAATCAAAATCTCTTAGATTTGTAATTCTCTCTGGATGCTCAAATCTGATGACGGCTCCAAAGATCTCATGTAATATGGAGCAGTTGTATTTGGATGGAAGTGGCATAAAAGAGTATTCCTCTTTGATCGAATTTGCTCCCTAAACTAGTTGAATTGAATCTCGAGAACTGTTCAAAGCCTTGAGTGTCTGCCCAACAACTTTTTTGAGTTGAAATCTCTTGAACGCCTTATTCTACGGGGTTGTTCAAATCTGAAGACAATTTCAGATGGTATTTGTAAGCTGCAGTCTCTTAAATATCTTGATATCTCTGGTTGTTCAAAACTTGACAGGTTGCCTGAAGACTTTGCAAAGTTACAAAGTTTGGAAGTGCTGGAAGCTAATGATATTCCTATAAGAGATGTGTCTTCACTTTTATTTTTTTGTTTGAGCAACCTTCGTAGATTATCCCTGGAGAAATGTCAGAGTGTAGAGCTGGTAGGTTCGCCATTACCTACTTTACCAGGATTGCAGTTATTACGCACTTTAAGTTTAAGTCACTCCAATATCACAGAGTTACCACACTGCCTTGGGCAGTTACAATTGTTAGAAGAATTAACGTTAGTTGGAAACAATTTTGAGAGCATACCAACAAGCATCATAGAACTTTCTGAGCTGTTGTGGCTTGACTTAAGCTACTGTAACAAGCTTCCAATTCTTACCTAAGCTCCCATGTAATATAAAATCTCTAGTAGCGCATAGTTGCACATCGTTGCAAAGGAATTATCAGGTTTACCAAATCGTGCATCCTTCAAAGCTAGCTTCATAAATTGTTTAAATCTGGATTTGAATTCATCCAGCTATGTAGCAGTCACGCCTACAACTTTTCTGTTGGCAAATATGGAGGTTCTTTTCTCTCTCTGTTTTCAACATTTCTCTTTCTTTTTTCAAATGAAAAAAAACATGACATTAATTAAACTAACTACTTTTGTCGTACAGGGTGTCCGTAGCATTAGGGCTAGTTATATTATTTATCCTGGAAATGAGATTCCAAAGTGGTTTAACTTTCAAAGTAACGGATATTGTATAGAGCTACCACAAGGTTCATTGAATAATATTATCGGTTTTTCCCTATGCACCATTTTTGAATTCCAAGATTACGGTTGCGATGACTTGATTGTTAGATATGAGTTGCGCGTACAGGACAGATGTTGGTGGGGACAATACGTATCGGTGGGACAGTTTTCCTGAAGAATATTGTTGGGCTTGGAATAAAGGAAGTGGACCCAACTATATTGAGTCCGATCATGTATGGTTGGGATTTAGATTTTGTAATTTCCAGACCAATAGTAAGGCCATGATAATCTTCCAAGTTCGGAACCATGACCTGACAAAGTCTTGCAAGATAAAAAGTGTGGAGTCCACTTCTTTTCCCAACAAAGTGCGCTAAAAGCCGTAGAAGAATCCTAGATCTAGAAGATTTTTCATCTATGATGATGAAGAAAAGCAAGAGGAATCAATCTCCAAGACATTGAAGTTTCAAAATTTCATTAATGGCGAATCCAGCTCAAGGTAATTCTCAACTCTCCAGCTCAAGTTTCAAGAAGTTTATTTCAAGATACACCTGAATTGCATTTATTATTTATTATTTACATTGGTTGATCATGTCATTTGATATGCTTTTGTTACCAATTTGGATGTGGATAAGGTGTGGGGTGCCTCCAGTAAATGTGAAAGAAGTGGAAGAATTGAATCCAATTAGAAATGAATCCAGTAGCTTTGCTCTTTTTGATTTGAATGAACTCCCTCAAGATTCTTATGGACCAACAATGGCTGTGATTTGCACAACAACACAAAGCCGCACTAACAATGCTGGAGCATAACCTTGGGGAAGTGGCTGCTTTGATGATGAAGTTGAACCACAACCAAAAAGACCTAAACAATCCAAATTGTTGTAAAGGGCAAAGCCTAAATCTTGAACTTTGATTTATAAATATATTGGTAAGTCTGGATCCTCTATTTCTAACTCACTTCTGCTATGTCTATGTTATATTGATTACAATTACAATTACAATGTACAATAGGTGCAGAAGCTGGATGGAGAGAAGACTAATATTTATGAATGCAAGGATGTGCTCCTAGGATTTATGCAACATTTACCGGTAATAACAAAGCTACAATCTTAGGTCGTTATCTGTTATTATATCTATAGTTAGAAAACTGCTGAAAATCTTATTTTATATTTTGCAATGTTTACATATTATTTGCAACAATGATCTCAATTCATTCAGGTTAATGGATCTAGATTTCATTTAAATTTTGCATGATCCAAGAGCAGTAGTTTGTCGTGAGAAAAAGTTATTAAGACTTTAGTAGTGAATAGGACTTTAATGCTTATTATGATGTTCTGAAAAGTGGGTCTAAATGTGAACGGGACTTCAATGCTTGATATTATGGTTCTTTGGCTTTTCTTTTCTTGTATGTTTCAGAGCATTTATGGTTAATTAATCCCGAGTTAGATATATGAAGCTCCTGGATTCACTAACATCAGTTGTGATAGCAATTTTTGGTTCTAGGGTTCTGGTTGGAATGTTGTTGCCAGTATTTTCGGGACTTTTCCAAAGTGGATCAAGCAGCTTCCTTTGGATAGGCACCCACAATGTGAAGAGGGTATGTTGCTGCTGCTTATACCAATTCCCCTCCTGTGGTTAAGAAGTTGTAATTTTTAGAAGCAGATGGTTATCGATGTCTGATATCTCAAAAAAAAGGTTTGAAATATTTGATAAAAGGTATCCTGTAGCGTGCAAAATAACCATCACGCTCTTTTGTTTTAATCCAAGCATGTGTTTTTATGGGTCAAGTCCACTAATTAAATTTTGCTCTGGATGTTGTTGAAACACCAGCCAAACACACGCAATAAAATAAACAGAAAAGTAAATAAAGGATACTTAATTTACCCTGGTTCCTTCTGATTAAGGAACTACGTCCAGCATTTAAATAAAAACTTTGTGTTAAGTTTTAGAACACTATAGCAATTACAATCTAATGACGGCAGTTCACTCTCTCTATTTTTTTGTAACCTTAGGTTTCTTACTATTACATTATATAATAGAAAAACCCCTACCCCATTTGGACCCCCGAATGCGTCTACGTAAGGGTCAAGATCATGCAAAGTATGAATCATTTCCAACAGATGTAAGGTGATCTGTTACTGTATAAAGACGATAGTTGGGTGATTCCTATTAACTTAAGCTTGTGGCATAATGGTTTCTCAACGGTATAATATCTTTGCAGAGTTATTTTCCCGGTGCCCAGTGCAGCTTATTTAAAGTCTGTTTGTTTTTATTAGGATGAAAAAACAGCACTGAGAGTAGGTGAAGAACCTGTCTTTGGGAGGACATGAGGCAGAGCAAACTATGCTGAACAGGGTCATTTCAGCGATGGATAATATAATGCTCAGTATGCGAACTTTGTATTGTACTCTACTTTATCATGATTTTGCGCTGATCCCAGTCCCTTCAAGCAAACTTATTTGAGTTCCATATCATATTTTACTACAAAGGCCTTTTACATTTGGATATGTTTTGGTTGCTTATTTAATTGCTTTTTTATGTGTTGAACCACATCTTAAAGCTTTCTCCAAAATGGTATAACATTTATACAGAATTTTTTAAATACCATCAATGTCATAAGATGTGGAAAATGAGAAACATTATAGCATCCATTCCCTGCGTTTTCTTAAATCTTCCCATCTAAGAACAAGATTCTTGAATGTATAGTCTATGTTACAGGTAGAAAACACTTCTGATTGGTATGATTAATTTCTACTGGCCTTTTCACAGCTTGGTTACACCAAGAAGAAAGTGGAAATATGTTTTTGCAGTGTCATTCCATGCATCATAGTCTTTCTGATGGTTTTCTTATGAGTTTACACTCTTTCGCCCAACAATTAATTTGTTGTCAATGCGCTTTGGCTTGGTTTTATTTTACTCATCCACTTGGGAATTCCTTAATTATCAATTTTCAGGATCAGATCCAGTTAAAATTGATTTTTTCTAGCATGTGGTTGAAAAATGTGGTAGCATTCCTTGATATGTAATTAATTTTCGATTTTGTGCAGGATATGATGGCCAGAAGATTGGCTGACTCTAAAGAACTTCGATTGATGTCTCAACAATTATGTGGTTATGTGAAAGCAGTTTTGAATAGATTGGCTGCCATTCTGCCGAAGGCATAATTTTTCAACTTTGCAATTTTAATCCTTACAGTTGGCTTCTTATTAAAAAGATTTAATCCATATATGCAATTATGTGGAAAATTGTTGCAAGTTTTGAGGGGACTTTCCCTAAGAGGATCAAGCAGCTTTCTTTGGACAGACATTTCGACATCAATAATGTCAAGAGCATATGTTGCTGCTTCTTATACAATTCACTTGTGTTATAAAGGTGTAATTTTTTCAGGATTTACCACTTATTAGCCTTCTTATGTTAATTTTCTATCAGATTGTGTAAGAAGCAGTCGGTTATCAACCATATCTCATATCTCCTGAAAAAGGTATGAGATCTTTGATAAAAGGTGTTCTGGAGCTTGCAAAAGAACCATCACGTCTTTTTGTTGAAGAGGTAAGGGAACCATGTCCTTCTAAGTGCATTTAAATGCTCCTACCCTTGTTACTCTTATCCCTTTTAAGGTGTTGGATGTTCATGTTTTTACCATAATTTAACTTCTTAGCTTCTGACCTGTTGATGGGATCTCCATAGTCTCTATCATAAGTTGTATGCTTCTTGTTGGAATCCTATCATGGAAATTCAGGTGGTAATATCTTTCATGTTTTACACGTTACCTTCTCTTTTACATTGTTATTCCAAGGTCACATGCTTACTTGTTCAATAAGATTTCTTTGTAATGGGTGTTTGCTAACTTTATCTGACTTGGAGTCAGAATTAAATTTTACATGTACAGGTACTACCTTTTATGCTATTTTCTAATTGGATGACAGTGAAAATCATAACTTGTTCCTGTTGTTACTCATGAAAAACAGGTACACTCTGTCTTGGTTGATATAATTTCTGCTTCAGCAATTGCTACTCCAGGCCTTGGAAGATACCAGAGAGATGCATGGCTATTCATCATGATGTCGCATGATCCGTGTGTCTGTATGATTCCAACTCTGCCTGGTTTAAATCTTCTTTTCCTTCTCGTCATAGCTGAATGATTTCGACCTTTCACAAGGTTGTGGCTATTGCAAGTGCTGCGCTAGATGAGTTTAAACGAAGCTAAAAGGATGGTGGTTGCACTTGTTTACATGTTACGAGCTTTTGTCCCTCCCTAACACTTTATCCGTTTGTTGCAGACGAGGTACTCTCAAAACATGCTTGGCTGGTATATCATATGTAGTATCCATTGTGAGGGAGCTATTGTTTAGATTCTTTCATATTAGCTTAAAATTTTTGGTTATAAGGTCCTCGCTATGGTATCAAAGCTAGGTTGGCTAGGAGGTTTTGTATTTAAATCCTCCCTTTATTTTGGATCTATGTGAGAAGTCCATTATCTTTGAAACCATTGATGAGTTTACCTAGCGAATGATACGTACGGGGTGGCTTTGCCTGACATTTAATGGAAAACGATCAAATACTTGTAACAAGGAAGCCCCTTATCTGATTTAGATCGGTGTGATGAAAGTAATTCTGAATGAGACTTCAATGCTTGTTATTAATTATGTTCTGATTTAGATGTATCAATTATGTTCCTTTTGCTTTTTTCCCCCCTTATATGATCAAAAGCATGTAAATCTAAATACATCTGAGTTAGATATATAAAGTTCGTGGGTTTAAAAATCTCAGTTGTGATAGCAATTTTTTGTTTCAGGGTATTGGTTGGAAATTTTTGCCTGTTTTGAGGGTAGTTTCTGAACAAGATCAAGCAGCTTCCTTTGGACGGACATTTTGACATCAATACTGTCACGAGAGTATTTGTTATTTTCTGCAACATTTTCTGGTAACACTACAACCATAATCTTAAGTTGTTATTTTTAAGTCTATATTTATAGGTGGAGAACCATGAGCTGCTGCTTATTCCAATTCAGCTTCCTTTGGATGGACATTTTGTTCATTTTCTATCAGATTGTGTCAGAAGCAGATGGCCATGAACCATATATCTCATATTCCCAGAAAAGGGCTAAGGTACCATCATGTCTTTTGTTGAAGAGTTACATGGTACCATGTGCTTCTAAGTCCATTTAAGGGGTTGAATGTCTATTTTTTTTACCATAATTTAACTTCTTAGCTTCTAACTTGTATTCTCAATTCTGTTTGGCTGAAATATTATGTGTAATAATAATTGTGAATCCATTCAGAGGAGTTTAAATGCCATTTTTTGGGGTTCTTCTTATTAGCTTAAAATTTTGGACTGTGATTTCCTCCAAAGCTAGGTTGACTAGGAGGTTTTATTTATTAGATTATGAGCAAGTTGGGCTTGTGTTTGGATCCAAATGTAACAATTCCACTTATTAAATTTTGTTCTAGATGTAAGCTGGTCTGTCAGTGTAGAAAGACCATAGATAGCCAGTTCTTATCAACTTATGCTTGTGGTGTTAATCATTTCTCAACATTATTTGAATGTTTGCAGGGTTATTTTCCCAAATGCTCACTGCAGTTATCTAATATCTGTTTGTACGTTTTTATTAGGATGGAAAGACAGAGCTGAGAGGAAGTGAAGAATTAACTTCGAAGAAAGAACATGAGGCAGAGCAAGCAATACTGAACAGTACTGTAGGAGATCCTTTTTGTGATATAATTGAAAATGACTTTATAAAGACGGAACGCATTGAAATCAATCAAGGAGAAATCTGGTCAAGCAGAGAAAGAAGCAATGAGGTTTCTGCTTTAAAGACGCCGGCCCTGATGGGGAAATAACAACAGGCTTGTGAGAAAACTGCTTGCATGATATATTGGGAGATGCTGTCAACCTTAACCCTTTTTGCATAAAGTGATTGCTTATGGGATGCAACCCTTCAAACATCTGCTCATCTCCCAAGACTGCATACAATTAAAATGAATTCCATGGCCCTTGACCAATATCAAATTCTGCTTATGTGTGAACTTTTGTATTGTACTCTATTTTACCATGATTTTGCTCTCATCCTACTCCCCTACAAGCAAATTTTTTTAAGAATATTTTCATTATCATATTTTACTGAGTCCTATGTTACTAATTTCAGCACTAAGGTGCTTCAAATCTTAGAACTAAGAAAATATAACAAAACAAGTAAAGAAGAAGTAAATCCCATAAGAAAAACGGTAAGCATAAACAAGAGAAAGCTAAAGTAAAAGACGATAACCTGAGAAGATTTGCCAGCAAGTGAAGATGCCAACAATTGAGTATCCATTTGACCCATATGAGTTTCTTCAAAAGGGAGTAGAGCACCCAAACTCAATGACAAAGCAAACTTTTTCACTCAGTAAACCACTTTTGAAGACTTTAAAGGACCATTGCCAGAGGGGTAAGAAATCCGTTAAAAAGCTCGAAAAGATTTTACAAAGCAAAGAAAGGTGTGAGAAAGGAAAAAATGAGACTAGTAAAAACAAAAAACCTTAGATAACCCCTCATAATTTGAAGAGTCAAAAGTTGTGCACCCAGGATAGGAAGACGAGGCACCATGTTCATCATCGCGATCATTACCAGCAGAAAATCCGGGAAAGCAAGGGGATCTGGAACCAAAGAAACAGTGCAAGAAGAACATGGTTTGTGATTAACACTAAACCAAAGCTTGTGATCTCTGATCCAATGAGGAAATCCATGCCAATCAATATAACCAGGAGCAGAAAGATGCATGACAACGGATAAGGGCAAATCAGTGCAAGAATATTTCTTGGCATCCTTGGCCAGTGAACGGAGAAAAGCTTCGCAAGCCAGCATTGATTCCTATTTATATCGTCCTGAAAAAGAAAGAAGTTGCAGAATTAAAAAAGGAACAAGTAAAAGATGAAAAGAATGGCAAAAATTCACAGAAGAATTTTTCAAAGGAAAAAAAAAAAAAAAAAAACAAACACGAGGAAAAATCAGCAAAGAAAGACAAAATAGGAAAAATGAAAGAAAAAGCTAAAAAAAGAGATTAGTTACCTGAGAACTCCGAATAAGACTGGACGTTTTTCATAAAAGGATGGTACCAGTTACCACCAACAATCAACTTATGGGACCGCCATCCTCTATCATACTTCCTCTCATTTGACACAAACTTTGCACACCAGTCCGGATCACAAAAAATGTGGGGTCAGATTGTAGGTTGGCCAAGCTTCGTCAGTCTCACCGGGTTGAGCAGAAGTAGGAACTATGTACCAAACCCATAATAGATCTCAAATATTAATGGCTTTATCAGAATCAATATTGAGCGACAAGGCCTTGGACAAGTTTTTGAAAGAACAGGGGTTCATCTGTAATGGAGATAAACTAAAAAGGTGGAGACAAAGATGAACGGTAGGATGCAAAGGAAAGCTAATGGCTCGGAAGTGTTCATAAGAGAAGAATAGCTCGCTGGGATTTAAGAGAGACCCATTTGTTATTTCTTCCAAAGTAGCAGACTCAAAAGCCTATCACAAAGTAATTTCATCACCAAAGCTAAATTCTGCCCTCGCTTTGGTAACCAGATCATTTGCAGAAACATTTATGGAGAAGCGGATGAAGACCTAGTCCTAGCCATGACAAAATCAACTAAGGTATTTTATCTCTATTTTTACACTGCATCAAATTTGTACCAATGTTTTGTGCAACCAAAGAGAGTGAGGGCGAAGGCTCTGCGCGTAAGTGCTTCCGAGACCTTCTGGATCTTCATGAGAGACTGATATCTTTCAGTGCGTTCCCTGACAATAAAACTCGATGGTGGGTATTCTAAACTTAGAAGTATATTCCTCAGCAGCCATCCTGCTGTGGGACGAATATTTGCTATAGCTGCCTAATTTAAGTTTTCTAGGCGGCGTTGGGACAGATTATTTAAGTTACATTTGGTTCGGGAATGTTTTATTGAAAAGTAGGATATTAGTTGAGAATTGGTTAGATTAATGGGTATAAATGATTAAAATGTTTGGTTATAAAAAATTAAATATTATCGATAGGTTTTATTGAATTACGCTTCCTTTTTAATATAACAATAATAATATATTATTATTATTATTATTTAAATAAATTATTTTTAACATTCTACATTTGAGAATTTAACTAAAACATTCAATAATAAAGTTTAAATTTTAACAAAATATCTCTAGTCACTCAAGACCACGGCCGACCGCCAACTGCTTGCGACAGTGGTTGAAATAGTGCATGACTGGCGAGATTAGTCTGGTTGTGCACCGTTTTAGACGTACCTTCAACCATACGCAGCGTGTATAATGATTGCTTCAAACTGATCTATTGGTGAGTGATTTGGTCATGTGTATGCTCTCCAATTTGGACTACAATCCTGCCGCCGTCTTTTTACTAAGGCATTCCCGCAAAACTTTATTAGACAAATTCAACCGAACGTTTAACAAGGCTCTTTTATCCAGCTTTTCCCAATCAGACCGAAAGTTTCTGTTTAGCCCAATCTTCATATGCCATGTCATTGGGATTTGACGGCCTTCCTTTTAAAGCAACATCAAGTCCTTGTTGTACAAGAACAATAGTCATACGAACTTGCCAAAGACTAAAGTTGTTGTTATTGCCATCACACTTCTCGATCTTGTTTGTTATCGATACTGTAGTGGCCATCGTAAATTCAATCAGAATGACCGTGGCTTTGATACCAATTTGTTGTGACAGACCTAACCCCACGAATAAAATTAACAGCAAGAAAAGCAGGCAAAAAGTAATAACACAAACAATGCACACAATAATTTACATGGTTCGACTTTTTAACCTACGTCCACGGGCGAAGATAAAAGAAGAATTTCACTTACAAAATAGAGTATGCAACATTTGGTGAATATCTCTCACTCTCACACACTCTAATCTCTCTAACTCAAGCTCTTTGTCTCTAGTGTTTGTACTTTGTATTGCTTGAGAATGTGTGTGAATTTCCCCTCAAAATGCACCTGTATTTATAGTGAAGGAAAGACTAGACCTGGCAAAATGGGTTGGGGGGTCGGGTCAATACAAGTATAGGTCCCATAGGTATAAGCCCAAAATGGGTCGAGTTATACGGGTCCAATATTTTGGACCTAAATCCTATCCTATACGAGTACGGGTGGACCTGCAGGTACCTATTTTTCTCTCTCCAATTTTCAAATTTTGCAATTACACCCCTAAAATTTCTATAGTTTTCATTTTTTACAATTACACCCCCACAATCAACTACTCTAAATTCAATTTAATTCACATAAACAAATACCAAACACCATAGACAAGTACATAATCACTAATACACATCAAATACCAACGACAATAAACAAATAATAATTACTATTACACATAAATAAATATTGAAATACATCATCATTCATCACTAATACACAAAAAGAAACACAAAAACATGAGATAAAATCTTGTCCAGCTCATGTTCATCCCACAGTGGGGGTGATAGTAGAGTCTCTTGATTCCACAATCCTCGGATTAGCTAATAGGACATCAAAATCCTCATCCGAATCAGCATTGACATCATCATCTACAATTATCAACTGCAAATATCAACAAATGCAGATAATAAAGCAACATAATATTGTAAAGGCCAATGTGTAAAAAGAAAAAA
>CM047743.1:21339376-21361436 GCA_026225825.1 Pistacia integerrima | reverse complement strand
GAGAATAATATAGATTGACAAGCATAGAAGCAAGCTCTCTTCATTTTTAACAACCATTTTCGGAAAACACCATTCCCAACCCTCAATGCCACCATCGAGCACCTGAGAGTTTGTAAGTGTCAAGCATAAGCATGCTTCACAAAGTAAGAACAAACACTAAACTACACAAATTAAGCATTCGAGTCAAACACCAAACTACGGCAATCCTCATAAACAAACATTTTTGTTTTCATTTCCAAAAAGCAAAGGGTCATCCTTCCAAAATCCAAAGTCAACAAATAATATTTATGAAAGTCCCCGTCGTTTCCACAAAACAACAAATTAAACATACCGGCAACCTTCACTTGGAGGAGCAAAACAGAAGCCGGAGGGGTCTTCACTCTTTGGATAATCTTTGTGAAGCTCTTATCCTAAAAACATGGATGACAATGAGTGAGTATGACAAAGTGAGTGAATGGTTGAATGTTAAACAGAGGAGTAGAGGGACGACAATGGTCAATAGGTGAGTGTGAGTGAGAAACAAGAGTGAGTGAGTTAGGATTTAGGAATAGGGATACACATACCTTGGATGATCGATGTGGAGTTGCGGCAACGTGGAGATTGGAGTCCTGGAAATGCGGTGATTGGAGGTGCGGTAACAGTGGAGACTAATGAGAGTGAGTGAGTGTGAGTCGAATTGACGACGGTGGAGACTAGCGTGTTGATCTGCATTTGTGGAATTTAGTTTGACAGAGGAGTTGTGTTAGAGAAGAAGATAGCCAAGAGAGGAGTTAGGGATTTGGAAATGGAAACTGGATCGGGGGTGGGAAGTCATGATTTCAATATGCCCTAAAATGAAAAGGTTTTTTTTTTTTTTTTTTTAATAAAAAAAGGGTACCTCGGACACTCGCGAGTGAACATGCATAACCCACTGGAAAATGGGTATGGTCAAGTACGGGTTTGACAAAAACGGGTCCAATGTCATGGACCCGTACCCTGTATAATTTTCCTGGGTTTAGGGTCAATCCACAGGTCTAGACTGTTTTACGAGGTATAAGGAAGACCAAAACTTATCAAGATTTTCGGTACAAAATCTAGCGTGCGAATTTGTGAAGCCACCAAATAAGTATGAGAATTTTGACATGTTGGGAGTCATGAAACTAAAATTTTGCTTCCAATTGGGTGGGATTCATGACCACCCAAAAAGTTTATCTTTCATCAAGAGAAGGAAGTGTGAACCTGGTGAAGAAAAATGCATGGCATGTATGAGTTATACACAAAACACATGTAAACACAACTTTACACTATTTAAGCCATTTTTTCTAAAAAGTCTTTCTCCCTTGTGCTTTCTTTCTTCATAGGAAATTTACTTTATGACTTATTAGCATAAGTACCCTGACTAGCTGCCTTATTTTTCTCACACTGGTTGTTCTCCTAATCGATTACTGCCAGCACCACCAGAGTAGTATGGTTCTTCACGTTACAAATTCATATATTCATCCAATTGAATTCAACGCCTGAAATTGAAAGAAAGAGAGAGACAGAAAATTATACAGCTACAGGTGTTGCAATTTCCTCACTCATCAAGCATCAAATATGGACCCCACTTCCACCTTCTTTCTTTGAATTCAGAATTCTTGGGATTAATTTAATTTTCCTGGGAAAGTTATCGGCTAGGCTACAAAAAATATCACTATTTTGATGACATTATTTCAAGTAGGCGTGGCGCAACTTTGTGGGGGAGTTCTGTTTTTGGGTTGGTATGATATTATAAATCTATATTTATGATATGTAATATAACAAACTTAGTTGATTTTATTTAATGAAAGTCTATCACTCACCAAATTGATTCTACCGAGCAAGCTTCGCCATTTTCCATGCAACTAATTTGATAGCAACAAGCTCAAACAGTCAAGACAATTTCGTAATATTATTGTATGTAAATTATCATGTCATTTAAGATATAAAATTAGGATTTTAACTTTTTATAAGCAGAATTATTGTATTTTAATATATAATTTGAGATGTTTTAATATTTATAATAATACCATAAATACAAAGAAATTTTATAAAGATTTTTATATAAAGTGATGTGATCGAAAATGAATGAATGGTGAATATAAAAAGTCAAATTCATTATATTTATTATTATTCATTTTTTACCATATTACTTTGTATAAAAACTTTATAAGATTTATTTGGTATGTGTATTACTATAATATTTATGTTTTTACATTTACATTGGCCATTAAGATAATGCTAACTACAGTCCCTTTATTTAAATATTTTGTTTTGGATGAAAGTGATATTTTATAGAATCTATTGTTTCATATAGAGATGGGCGCGGGCTGGGGACCCCATGCCCCGAGCCCGTCCCTGTTACCCTCTCCAAGGACAATCCCCGCGGACGGAGATTTTTCTCATGATCATCCCCGGCCCGCGGGGACAAAATCATGACCATCCCCGGCCCGATGACCAGGGCTTTGCGGGGATTTATCCCCCGAACGGGGATTTTTGTCCTATGTAAATCAAAACTTTCCGTAAAATTAATTATTTTAATTGTGAAAAACTAGTACGTTAATAAGTATTATATTTAACAATTTGACTGTTTAATTTCAATAGTTAATTAACTTAATTCATTAAAAATGCAAAATTTAAGGTAATTATGAGCTCACATTTCTCCTTGTATTATGTCACTACTGGTGTATATATATCCGTGTAATTCATGAATGAAAAGTGTGAGAGTTTTATCATATAATTGCTGTCATTATATGATATCAGAGCCACGCTAAAACTCCAAAGAGTTTTATACCTCCATCTTTTTTTTTGATAAAACTCTCACACTTTTCATTCATGAATTACCTGGATATATATACACCAGTAGTAACATAATACAAGGAGAAATGTAAGCTCATAATTACAGGCAAAACATGTGGTCTTGATAAATAGAAGGCACAATTTATGGAGTTGACCCCATCAATGTAATTGGTCATTTAAGTTGTCTATTAATACCCACCAAACCACCTGGAGAAATATGTATAAATGCTTTGGCTGTTTCACCTAACGAAACAGAATCCACGTTCTTTGAAGCAATTACTCATTTCGAACTTCAGCTACTAGTTTATTCGACTGCAAGCTGTAAGTTCTCAAAACACGCTCCGATTTTTTACATATAATTTATGTTGTGCTTCTGTTTAATTTTAAGAAATTCATGTACCTGCTTAGGTTTCTTGAGAGTAATATCTGCTTCTCGAACTCGTAAGGGAATGATAAATTATGTATTATTAATTTCTTCTGTCTTTATACAATTTTTTAATTCTTTTTTTCTTTTTTGAAGTTAACTCTGATACCTGGTTTACTTTCAGGGTGTGTGAGCATATCCCTAAACTCCTCAGAGCCTTTCTTCCAGCAAAGTACAGTTATTTCTTTATCTTCTCCTCAAAGGAAATATTTCAAGAGTTCATTTTGCTCTATTCGTTAAACTCAGAAAAAGAATATTTCTTGAAGTTAAGTTCCATGGCTTCTTCCACATGTACTTCTCAAGTTAAATATGATGTTTTCCTTAGTTTTAGGGGAAAGGACACCCGCAACAACTTTATCAGCCATTTCCATGCAGCTTTATGCCGGAAGGGTATCAATGTTTTCATTGATGACAAACTCAAAAGAGGAGATCAAATTTTATCTCTAATGGAAGTAATTCAAGGATCGAAGATTTCAATTATCATTTTTTCAGAACTTTATGCTTCTTCCAGATGGTGTCTCCAAGAACTTGCAAAGATCATCGAATGCAAGAATGAATACGGTCAGATTGTCATACCAGTATTTTATCATGTAGATCCATCAGATGTAAGGCATCAGACTGGGAATTTCGGGGAGGCTTTCACTAACCATGAAGAACACTTTAATGATAAGGTGCATATATGGAGGACTGCACTCAAGGAAGCTGCCGATCTATCTGGTTGGCATTTAGATAGAACCAAGTAAGTGTACAAGCATTGAATAATTATTATCACGTAATATACGAAATTTCAGTGATTATTGATGAATTCTTTTCAAGTTTTAAGTAGATTATTCTCCTTAGAAATTTAATAAACGATGAGAATTCTTGTATGTCATAGACCCCATTATATGAATAAGAGTCAAAAACATGGAATAACTTTAGAATTATTTATTGACTCTCTGGCGTAATCAATTTTCATTAACAGCGTAAAAATTGACTCTCTTTTTGTAGTTCATTATTTGTGATTTATTTTCAATTATCTTTCCTTCAATATTTATATTTGTATTACTTTGTTCATTAAGTCCACTGAAACAATATCTTAAAAGATGCATTGGAATTTTGTCTACCAATTGTTTATATAAATTCATAGATCATCATAAGAGTGTTACAGCTAGTTTAAAACAAAATAATAATTTTGTGAATTCTTTTGACCTAAAGGTAAAAAATACCTCAAATTAATCAACATATTCTTATGGATATGCAAATTCAAGATCAAATGCATTTGATCTTCTAAATGTTGACTTGGTTGAGTTCTACGGTGTGATTATTTGGTAAATCATATCAATTAATTATGCTAATTATTCTTAGCCCACAACGTTCAAGAGAGAAACTTTATTCGGAGAAATTTTCACATGTTCAAGGATTGAAGAAGCTACATATCGGAGTTCAATTTCTTATTATATTCACCCTACCTTAATTTATTTATACTTACTATTGTTCTTATGTTTGTTTGTAATTAGGTCTGAATCAATATTAATGGAGAAAATTGTCCAAGATATTTTGAAGAGATTGAGCGATATGTTCACAAATGATTACAAGGACTTGGTTGGAGTAGAATCAATGATAAAAAAAATTGAATCTTCATTTTGGATGGGGATCAATGATGTTTGTAGTATAGGAATTTGGGGCATCGGTGGTATAGGCAAGACAACTATTGCCGGTGCTATATATAACAAAATCTCAAGTCAATTTGAAAGTTCTTACTTCACCCAGAATGTTAGGGAAGAATTAGAAAATCATAATGGACTAACCCACATACGTGAAAAACTTCTTTTAGCTATATTAGAGGATAAGAATCTTTGCATTGGTACTCCTTATATGGGAAATCCATTTGTACATAATATGCTTCACAATAAGAAGGTTTTTATTGTTTTTGACGACGTGACTTCTTCCGAGCAAATAGAAGTATTAATCGGAGATCTTAAATGTTTGGGTTTTGGTAGCCGAATCATCATTACAACTAGAGATAAACAAGTGCTAAAAAATTGTGGAGTTGGTCAAATATACCACATTGTCGGATTATTTGGTAATCACGCTCTTAAACTTTTTTGTCAATGTGCCTTTAAACAAGAAGATCCCTTGGTAGATTATACAGAATTGTCAAACAGGGCAGTAAGTTGTGCAAAAGGTGTTCCATTAGCTCTAAAAGTCTTGGGTCGACATCTCCAAAACAGGCCAAGACAATGTTGGGAAAGTGCTTTGGATAAATTAGAAAAATCTACTCACACAGATATTCAAAAGGTACTAAAGATAAGTTATGATGGCTTGGATGATGAAGAGAAGGATTTATTTCTAGACATTGCATGTTTCTTTAAAGGATGGAATAAATATGTAGTGGAAGAAATATTGGATTCTTGTGGCTTGCATACACAAATTGGAACAAGTGTTCTTAGTGACAAGGCTCTTATAACTATATCAGGCAACTTCATTACCATGCATGATTTGTTTCAAGCAATGGGTAGGGAGATTGTTAAGCAAGAATCTATTGATCATCCTGGTAAACGTAGTCGATTGTGGCACCATCATGACATCCACCGTGTATTAACGCAAAATAAGGTGAGACCAAAAGCCCATAACTTCAGTTTTCTATTTTATATTTGTGAAATCTAGTAACAAGTGCCTTGACTATTATTTTACTTTTTATTTTTTATTATTCTTATGCATTATATATATAAAATATGTAATTGCTTCTGTGTTCATAATTATTGCTAACTTATGATTTGATCTTTACTAGGGAACGGAAAAAATGCGAGGCATATGCTTTGACATGTTTAATATGAGAGAGATGCACTTAAGACCTTGTGCTTTCTCAAATATGCATAATTTGATATTTTTGATAATAAAGAATACAGACAAGGAAAAGCATAATAAGGTGCATGGTTTTCATCGCCTTGAATCTAATTTTGGAGAGCTAAGGTACCTATGTTGGCATGAATACCCTGAGAGATCATTGCCATTAGAATTTCATCCAGAGTGCCTTGCTATACTCAGAATGTGTCATAGCAACCTTGAACAACTTTGGACTGGTGTTGTGGTATATGTTGATAATCTTAGCTCCTTCTTAAATAATATATGTGTATATATATTTCGTATTTTCTAATTTTTATTCATTTTCTTTTTTAACAGAATCTCGCAAATTTAAAGTTTATAGACTTCAGCTTCTCCAATCATCTACTGAGAATCCCAGACCTCTCTTTTGCCACAAATCTTGAGAACTTGATTCTGGAAGACTGCCCAAGTTTGTTAGAGATCACTCCACCATCTATTCAGAATGTCAATTCACTTATTAATCTAAATCTAAGAAATTGCAAAAGCCTGACCAGTCTTCCTATTGGCATTCAATCAAAATCTCTTAGATTTGTTATTCTCTCTGGATGCTCAAATCTGATGACGGCTCCAAAGATCTCATGTAATATGGAACAGTTGTATTTGGATGGAAGTGGCATAAAAGAGTATTCCTCTTTGATCGAATTTGCTCCTAAACTAGTTGAATTGAATCTCGAGAACTGTTCAAAGCTTGAGTGTCTGCCCAACAACTTTTTTGAGTTGAAATCTCTTGAACGCCTTATTCTACGGGGTTGTTCAAATCTGAAGACAATTTCAGATGGTATTTGTAAGCTGCAGTCTCTTAAATATCTTGATATCTCTGGTTGTTCAAAACTTGACAGGTTGCCTGAAGACTTTGCAAAGTTACAAAGTTTGGAAGTGCTGGAAGCTAATGATATTCCTATAAGAGATGTGTCTTCACTTTTATGTTTGAGCAACCTTCGTAGATTATCACTGGAGAAATGTCAGAGTGTAGAGCTGGTAGGTTCGCCATTACCTACTTTACCAGGATTGCAGTTATTACGCACTTTAAGTTTAAGTCACTCCAATATCACAGAGTTACCACACTGCCTTGGGCAGTTACAATTGTTAGAAGAATTAACGTTAGTTGGAAACAATTTTGAGAGCATACCAACAAGCATCATAGAACTTTCTGAGCTGTTGTGGCTTGACTTAAGCTACTGTAACAAGCTCCAATTCTTACCTAAGCTCCCATGTAATATAAAATCTCTAGTAGCGCATAGTTGCACATCGTTGCAGGAATTATCAGGTTTACCAAATCGTGCATCCTTCAAAGCTAGCTTCATAAATTGTTTAAATCTGGATTTGAATTCATCCAGCTATGTAGCAGTCACGCCTACAACTTTTCTGTTGGCAACTATGGAGGTCCTTTTCTCTCTCTGTTTTCAACATTTCTCTTTCTTTTTTCAAATGAAAAAAAACATGACATTAATTAAACTAACTACTTTTGTCGTACAGGGTGTCCGTAGCATTAGGGCTAGTTATATTATTTATCCTGGAAATGAGATTCCAAAGTGGTTTAACTTTCAAAGTAACGGATATTGTATAGAGCTACCACAAGGTTCATTGAATAATATTATCGGTTTTTCCCTATGCACCATTTTTGAATTCCAAGATTACGGTTGCGATGACTTGATTGTTAGATATGAGTTGCGCGTACAGACAGATGTTGGTGACAATACGTATCGGTGGGACAGTTTTCCTGAAGAATATTGTTGGGCTTGGAATAAAGGAAGTGGACCCAACTATATTGAGTCCGATCATGTATGGTTGGGATTTAGATTTTGTAATTTCCAGACCAATAGTAAGGCCATGATAATCTTCCAAGTTCGGAACCATGACCTGACAAAGTCTTGCAAGATAAAAAAGTGTGGAGTCCACTTCTTTTCCCAACAAAGTGCGCTAAAAGCCGTAGAAGAATCTAGATCTAGAAGATTTTTCATCTATGATGATGAAGAAAAGCAAGAGGAATCAATCTCCAAGACATTGAAGTTTCAAAATTTCATTAATGGCGAATCCAGCTCAAGGTAATTCTCAACTCTCCAGCTCAAGTTTCAAGAAGTTTATTTCAAGATACACCTGAATTGCATTTATTATTTATTATTTACATTGGTTGATCATGTCATTTGATATGCTTTTGTTACCAATTTGGATGTGGATAAGGTGTGGGGTGCCTCCAGTAAATGTGAAAGAAGTGGAAGAATTGAATCCAATTAGAAATGAATCCAGTAGCTTTGCTCTTTTTGATTTGAATGAACTCCCTCAAGATTCTTATGGACCAACAATGGCTGTGATTTGCACAACAACACAAAGCCGCACTAACAATGCTGGAGCATAACCTTGGGGAAGTGGCTGCTTTGATGATGAAGTTGAACCACAACCAAAAAGACCTAAACAATCCAAATTGTTGTAAAGGGCAAAGCCTAAATCTTGAACTTTGATTTATAAATATATTGGTAAGTCTGGATCCTCTATTTCTAACTCACTTCTGCTATGTCTATGTTATATTGATTACAATTACAATTACAATGTACAATAGGTGCAGAAGCTGGATGGAGAGAAGACTAATATTTATGAATGCAAGGATGTGCTCCTAGGATTTATGCAACATTTACCGGTAATAACAAAGCTACAATCTTAGGTCGTTATCTGTTATTATATCTATAGTTAGAAAACTGCTGAAAATCTTATTTTATATTTTGCAATGTTTACATATTATTTGCAACAATGATCTCAATTCATTCAGGTTAATGGATCTAGATTTCATTTAAATTTTGCATGATCCAAGAGCAGTAGTTTGTCGTGAGAAAAAGTTATTAAGACTTTAGTAGTGAATAGGACTTTAATGCTTATTATGATGTTCTGAAAAGTGGGTCTAAATGTGAACGGGACTTCAATGCTTGATATTATGGTTCTTTGGCTTTTCTTTTCTTGTATGTTTCAGAGCATTTATGGTTAATTAATCCCGAGTTAGATATATGAAGCTCCTGGATTCACTAACATCAGTTGTGATAGCAATTTTTGGTTCTAGGGTTCTGGTTGGAATGTTGTTGCCAGTATTTTCGGGAATTTTCCAAAGTGGATCAAGCAGCTTCCTTTGGATAGGCACCCACAATGTGAAGAGGGTATGTTGCTGCTGCTTATACCAATTCCCCTCCTGTGGTATAGAAGTTTTAAATTTTAGAAGCAGATGGTTATCGATATCTGATATCTCAAAAAAAAAAAAGGTTTGAAATGTTTGATAAAAGGTATCCTGTAGCGTGCAAAATAACCATCACGCTCTTTTGTTTTAATCCAAGCATGTGTTTTTATGGGTCAAGTCCACTAATTAAATTTTGCTCTGGATGTTGTTGAAACACCAGCCAAGCACACGTAATAAAATAAACAGAAAAGTAAATAAAGGACACTTAATTTACCCTGGTTCGTTCCGATTAAGGAACTACATCTAGCATTTAAATAAAGACTTTGTGTTAAGTTTTAGAACATTATAGAAATTACAATCTAATGACGGCAGTTCACTCTCTCTATTTTTTTGTAACTTTAGGTTTCTCACTATTACATTATATAATAGAAAAAGCCCTACCCCATTTGGACCCCCGAATGCGTCTACGTAAGGGTTAAGACCATGCAAAGTATGAATTTCAACCATGTAAGGTGATCTGTTACTATATAAAGACGATGGTTGGGTGATTCCTATTAACTTAAGCTTGTGGCATAATGGTTTCTCAACAGTATAATATCTTTGCAGCGTTATTTTCCCGGTGCCCAGTGCAGCTTATTTAAAGTCTGTTTGTTTTTATTAGGATGAAAAAACAGCACTGAGAGTAGGTGAAGAACCTTTCTTTGAGGGGAGGACATGAGGCAGAGCAAACTATGCTGAACAGGGTCATTTCAGAGATGGATAATATAATGCTCAGTATGCGAACTTTGTATTGTACTCTACTTTATCATGATTTTGCACTGATCCCAGTCCCTTCAAGCAAACTTATTTGAGTTCCATATCATATTTTACTACTAAGGCCTTTTACATTTGGATATGTTTTGGTTGCTTATTTAATTGCTTTTTTATGTGTTGAACCACATCTTAAAGCTTTCTCCAAAATGGTATAACATTTATACAGAATTTTTTAAATACCATCAATGTCATAAGATGTGGAAAATGAGAAACATTATAGCATCCATTCACTGCGTTTCTTAAATCTTTCCATCTAAGAACAAGATTCTTGAATGTATAGTCTATGTTACAGGTAGAAAACACTTCTGATTGGTATGATTAATTTCTACTGGCCTTTTCACAGCTTGGTTACACCAAGAAGAAAGTGGAAAGATGTTTTTGCAGTGTCATTCCATGCATCATAGTCTTTCTGATGGTTTTCTTATGAGTTTACACTCTTTCGCCCAACAATTAATTTGTTGTCAATGCGCTTTGGCTTGGTTTTATTTTACTCATCCACTTGGGAATTCCTTAATTATCAATTTTCAGGATCAGATCCAGTTAAAATTGACGTTTTCTAGCATGTGGTTGAAAAATGTGGTAGCATTCCTTGATATGTAATTAATTTTCGATTTTGTGCAGGATATGATGGCCAGAAGATTGGCTGACTCTAAAGAACTTCGATTGATGTCTCAACAATTATGTGGTTATGTGAAAGCAGTTTTGAATAGATTGGCTGCCATTCTGCCGAAGGCATAATTTTTCAACTTTGCAATTTTAATCCTTACAGTTGGCTTCTTATTAAAAAGATTTAATCCATATATGCAATTATGTGGAAAATTGTTGCAAGTTTTGAGGGGACTTTCCCTAAGAGGATCAAGCAGCTTTCTTTGGACAGACATTTCGACATCAATAATGTCAAGAGCATATGTTGCTGCTTCTTATACAATTCACTTGTGTTATAAAGGTGTAATTTTTTCAGGATTTACCACTTATTAACCTTCTTATGTTAATTTTCTATCAGATTGTGTAAGAAGCAGTCGGTTATCAACCATATCTCATATCTCCTGAAAAAGGTATGAGATCTTTGATAAAAGGTGTTCTGGAGCTTGCAAAAGAAGCATCACGTCTTTTTGTTGAAGAGGTAAGGGAACCATGTCCTTCTAAGTGCATTTAAATGCTCCTACCCTTGTTACTCTTATCCCTTTTAAGGTGTTGGATGTTCATGTTTTTACCATAATTTAACTTCTTAGCTTCTGACCTGTTGATGGGATCTCCATAGTCCCTATCATAAGTTGTATGCTTCTTGTTGGAATCCTATCATGGAAATTCAGGTGGTAATATCTTTCATGTTTTACACGTTACCTTCTCTTTTACATTGTTATTCCAAGGTCACATGCTTACTTGTAATAAATTTTAATGGGTGTTTGCTAACTTTATCTGACTTGGAGTCAGAATTAAATTTTACATGTACAGGTACTACCTTTTATGCTATTTTCTAATTGGATGACAGTGAAAATCATAACTCTTTCCTGTTATTACTCATGAAAAACAGGTACACTGTGTCTTGGTTGATATAATTTCTGCTTCAGCAAATGCTACTCCAGGCCTTGGAAGATACCAGAGAGATGCATGGCTATTCATCATGATGTCGCATGATCCGTGTGTCTGTATGATTCCAACTCTGCCTGGTTTAAATCTTCTTTTCCTTCTCGTCATAGCTGAATGATTTTGACCTTTCACAAGGTTGTGGCTATTGCAAGTGCTGCGCTAGATGAGTTTAAACGAAGCTAAAAGGATGGTGGTTGCACTTGTTTACATGTTACGAGCTCTTGTCCCTCCCTAACACTTTATCCGTTTGCTGCAGACGAGGTACTCTCAAAACATGCTTGGCTGGTATATCATATGTAGTAACCATTGTGAGTGAGCTATTGTTTAGATTCTTTCATATTAGCTTAAAATTTTTGGTTATAAGGTCCTCGCTATGGTATCAAAGCTAGGTTGGCTAGGAGGTTTTGTATTTAAATCCTCCCTTTATTTTGGATCTATGTGAGAAGTCCGTTATCTTTGAAACCATTGATGAGTTTACCTAGCGAATGATACGTACGGGGTGGCTTTGCCTGACATTTAATGGAAAACGATCAAATACTTGTAACAAGGAAGCCCCTTATCTGATTTAGATCGGTGTGATGCAAGTAGTTCTGAATGAGACTTCAATGCTTGTTATTAATTATGTTCTGATTTAGATGTATCAATTATGTTCCTTTTGCTTTTTTCCCCCCTTATATGATCAAAAGCATGTAAATCTAAATACATCTGAGTTAGATATATAAAGTTCGTGGGTTTAAAAATCTCAGTTGTGATAGCAATTTTTTGTTTCAGGGTATTGGTTGGAAATTTTTGCCTGTTTTGAGGGTAGTTTCTGAACAAGATCAAGCAGCTTCCTTTGGACGGACATTTTGGCATCAATACTATCACGAGAGTATTTGTTATTTTCTGCAACATTTTCTGGTAACACCACAACCATAATCTTAAGTTGTTATTTTTAAGTCTATATTTATAGTTGGAGAACCATGAGCTGCTGCTTATTCCAATTCAGCTTCCTTTGGATGGACATTATGTTCATTTTCTATCAGATTGTGTCAGAAGCAGATGGCCATGAACCATATATCTCATATTCCCAGAAAAGGGCTAAGGTACCATCATGTCTTTTGTTGAAGAGTTGCATGGTACCATGTGCTTCTAACTTGTATTCTCAATTCTGTTTGGCTGAAATATTATGTGTAATACTAATTGTGAATCCATTCAGAGAAGTTTAAATGCCATTTTTTGGGTTTCTTCTCATTAGCTTAAAATTTTGGACTGTGATTTCCTCCAAAGCTAGGTTGACTAGGAGGTTTTATTTATTAGATTATGAGCAAGTTGGGCTTGTGTTTGGATCCAAATGTGACAATTCCACTTATTAAATTTTGTTCTAGATGTAAGGTGGTCTGTCAGTGTACAAAGACCATAGATAGCCCGTTTTTATCAACTTATGCTTGTGGTGTTAATCATTTCTCAACATTATTTGAATGTTTGCAGGGTTATTTTCCCAAATGCTCACTGCAGTTATCTAATATCTGTTTGTACGTTTTTATTAGGATGGAAAGACAGAGCTGAGAGGAAGTGAAGAATTAACTTCGAAGAAAGAACATGAGGCAGAGCAAGCAATACTGAACAGTACTGTAGGAGATCCTTTTTGTGATATAATTGAAAATGACTTTATAAAGACGGAACGCATTGAAATCAATCAAGGAGAAATCTGGTCAAGCAGAGAAAGAAGCAATGAGGTTTCTGCTTTAAAGACGCCGGCCCTGATGGGGAAATAACAACAGGCTTGTGAGAAAACTGCTTGCATGATATATTGGGAGATGCTGTCAACCTTAACCCTTTTTGCATAAAGTGATTGCTTATGGGATGCAACCCTTCAAACATCTGCTCATCTCCCAAGACTGCATACAATTAAAATGAATTCCATGGCCCTTGACCAATATCAAATTCTGCTTATGTGTGAACTTTTGTATTGTACTCTATTTTACCATGATTTTGCTCTCATCCTACTCCCTACAAGCAAATTTTTTTAAGAATATTTTCATTATCATATTTTACTGAGTCCTATGTTACTAATTTCAGCACTAAGGTGCTTCAAATCTTAGAACTAAGAAAATATAACAAAACAAGTAAAGAAGAAGTAAATCCCATAAGAAAAACGGTAAGCATAAACAAGAGAAAGCTAAAGTAAAAGACGATAACCTGAGAAGATTTGCCAGCAAGTGAAGATGCCAACAATTGAGTATCCATTTGACCCATATGAGTTTCTTCAAAAGGGAGTAGAGCACCCAAACTCAATGACAAAGCAAACTTTTTCACTCAGTAAACCACTTTTGAAGACTTTAAAGGACCATTGCCAGAGGGGTAAGAAATCCGTTAAAAAGCTCGAAAAGATTTTACAAAGCAAAGAAAGGTGTGAGAAAGGAAAAAATGAGACTAGTAAAAACAAAAAACCTTAGATAACCCCTCATAATTTGAAGAGTCAAAAGTTGTGCACCCAGGATAGGAAGACGAGGCACCATGTTCATCATCGCGATCATTACCAGCAGAAAATCCGGGAAAGCAAGGGGATCTGGAACCAAAGAAACAGTGCAAGAAGAACATGGTTTGTGATTAACACTAAACCAAAGCTTGTGATCTCTGATCCAATGAGGAAATCCATGCCAATCAATATAACCAGGAGCAGAAAGATGCATGACAACGGATAAGGGCAAATCAGTGCAAGAATATTTCTTGGCATCCTTGGCCAGTGAACGGAGAAAAGCTTCGCAAGCCAGCATTGATTCCTATTTATATCGTCCCTGAAAAAGAAAGAAGTTGCAGAATTAAAAAAGGAACAAGTAAAAGATGAAAAGAATGGCAAAAATTCACAGAAGAATTTTTCAAAGGAAAAAAAAAAAAAAAAAAACAAACACGAGGAAAAATTGTTCATTTTTCATGAAGCTGGTTATTCAAAGAAGAAGAGAGATAGAACTTTAAAAACTGGACATAACTTTTTCATTAGACAAAACCCGCATATAACATACTTCAACCTCTTGTTTCAACAACCAGGAAACTTTTCCTTAATCTAAGCTAAACCACACAAAAGGCTAACAACTCCATTACAAGAATTGAGTCATTAAACAGAGGATTAACATAAACTACAATATATCTTAAGTTACTAAGAAGAAAAGCACTCCCATGCAGTCCATGCAGAGTAGAAACTCTTCCAGGTTTCACACGCATTTGCCAATCTACTTCAAAGACAAAGATCAACCTTCAACACTCCACCTTGGTGCTTTGGCTGGAAACACCAAGTTTTAGCCTCAAGGCTTCAAACTTGGATTTACATAATGCTTTTGTCATGATATCTGCAACCTGGTCTTCTCCTCGGCAATGAACTAAGTTCACTTCTCCACCTTGTTCAGCTTCCCTAACAGCATGATATTTGATTTTAATGTGCTTTGTTCTGCCGTGAAGCACAGGGTTCTTTGCCATTGCTACACTGATAGGTTGTCACACAAAATCAATGTAGGATCCATTTGCATTTGCTGTAAGTCATCAAGCATTTTCCTAAGCCACACATGATTTATACACCGCTGCAGAACACATATTCAGGCCTTCAGATGGTCCGAGCCACTGCTTTCGCTTCCTTGACAACCAACTAATAGCACCCTCATTCAGATAGAACACGTAACCAGAGGTGCTTCTTGCATCATCTACGGATCCACCCCAGTCACTGTCAGTGTACCCCATCAGCTTCAGACTTTTGGATTTCCTGAACCAAATGCCTAACATGCAGGTTCCTTTTACATACCTTAACACACGTTTGGCAGCTTGGAAATGCAATTCACTTGGGTTGCTCATAAACCTTGAGAGGTAGCTTGCTGTAAACATTAGATCAGGTCTGGTGGCTGTATAATACAGCAGACTTCCCACAAGGCTTCTGTATTTCCCTTCATCCACTCTCTCTGCACCATCTGTTTTGCTTAACTTTAGGTTGGGAATCAGAGGGTATTTACTGGTTTGCAATTCTCCATTCCAAACCTTGAAAGCAACTTCGATTGCATACCTTTGTTGACTAACAAAAATCTTCCCAACACCTTGCGTTATCTCCATGCCAAGGAAGTACTTCATCAGTCCCAAGTCTGTCATTTCAAATTCAGCTTGCATGTCCAACTTGAACTGGTCCAATTCATCAGGATTACTCCCTGTCACCAACAAGTCATCAACGTACAAGGACACCACAGCCACTCCCTTTTCAGACTTCCTAATGTAGAGAGTGTGTTCATTAGGACTTCTAACATATCCTAGGCTGCATAGATGGTCATTTATTCGGCTGTACCAGGCTCTAGGTGCCTGCTTCAAGCCGTATAATGCCTTCCTCAGGAGGTACACATGATCCTCCTTTCCTTCAACCTGGTAGCCTTCGGGTTGTTCTACATACAACTCCTCTGTAATCCATCCATTTAAGAATGCAGACTTGACATCCAACTGGAAAATTTCCCAGTTGAACTGAGCTGCAAGAGCCAACAAAAGTCTGATTGTATCTTGCCTAGCAACCGGGCAAAGGTTTCGAAAATCAATGAAGCCCGAAATACAAAGAGTGACAAAGAAAATCGATTGTATCTTGCCTAGGGGCAAGGTTTCTGAAAAAATCAATGCACAGTTCTTTGTGCAAATACCCTTCACCACCAGCCTTGCTTTATGTTTGTAAATTGAGCCATCAGGGTTGATTTTCAGTTTGAAAATCCATTTAACCTGAATGACTTTTCTTGTTTCAGGTCTAGGTACCAGTTTCCAGGTTTGGTTCTTATTGATCATGTTCAATTCTTCCTGCATTGCAGTCCTCCACAACTCTGATTTTACAGCATCAAAATAGCCTCTTGGCTCCACCCACCGCCGTATTACACCTTTCATACACATCACCAATGTCCTAGTTCCCCTCACAAGATGCTCTTCTTCCTCATCAGAATCTGCCTCTTGAATCAGTACCTCACTTCCCTCATTCTGACTTGATTCAACCTGTACATCAACTCTTTGTTCTTCCCAATTCCATACTCCACATTCATCAACCTTAATGTCCCTTGTGATTACAATCTTTTTGGACTTAGGAATATAAATTCTATAGGCTTTAGAGCTGCTGCTATAGCCTATAAATATCCCAATTTCTGCCTTGTCATCTAACTTAGACCTTTTGCTGGCTGGGATCATTACATAGGCTATACTTCCAAACTCTTTCAGGTTCCCTACTGTTGGCTTGATTCCAGTCCATGCCTCAATTGGTGTTTGATGTTTGATGTCCTTGGTGGGCTATCCTATTCAACAGAAAACTCAGATACAGCCTTCGCCCGACAACACTTTAGGGAGGCCTTTTCCATTCATCATGCACCTGGCCATTTCCATAATGGTTCGATTTCTTCTCTCAGAGACACCATTTTGTTGAGGGGTGTATGGTGCTGTGAACTGTTGCTGTATTCCAGCTAGGCTGCATATCAACTTGAACTCATTTGAGGTGTACTCAGACCCATTGTCTGTCCTCACTGCCTTAATCAAGGTTCCAGCTTCATTCTCCACCAGCAACTTGAATTGTTTGAACACAGCAGCCACTTCACTTTTCTGCTTCAAGAAATACACCCAAGCCACTCTTGAAAAATCATCAATGAAGAGTACAAAATACCTGCTGCCATTTAGAGATTCTGTCCTCATAGGGCCACACACATCCGAGTGGATCAATTGCAACTTATGACTTGCTCTCCGTGCTTGATCCGGGAAGGGAATGGTGGCTCGCTAAGTTTGCCAAGTTGGCGTGTGCACAAGTTTCTTTTCTTCTTCTATTTCGGGCAGGTCTAATACCATGTCCCTTGTCTTGAGTTCTTTGATTCCAGGGTAATGGAAATGTCCTAATCTTCTATGCCATAAATCAGACTCTTCAGCCTTGGTGATTAATGCTAAATTTTCTGGTTTTTTCCATTCCAATGGAAAGCTTTTGCCAAGCATCCTAACACTTAACAACTCTTTTCCTTCACTGTCTTTTATTATGCATGAATGGTTTTGGAAATGTAAGGTAAAATTTCTCTCTAGCATTTGACCTACACTTAGCAAGTTTTGTGCAATTTCAGGTACATACAAAACATTAGAGATAACCTTAGTACCTGCCTTGGTTTGGACTGCCACATCTCCAATCCCTCTTGCTTCTACATAGTCACCATTTCCAATCCTCACCTTGGAGCTGTATGATCTGTCCAGCCTCACAAAGTTCTCCACATTCGCAGCCATGTGGTTAGTACATCCGCTGTCTATCAACCAAACTTCTCCAAAGGTCTGCATTGAGAAGCATGAGGCTACAAACAGTTGTTCTGTCTCATTGGACTGCTGCTGTTCATCTGCACTTTGTGCTTGCTGTGGTGGTTGTGCAGCCTTGTTCCTGCACACCTTCTCAATGTGGCCGAATTGTTTGCATCCCCTGCATTGAATCCCAGGCCTGAACCAGCACTTGCTGTCCGGATGTCCCTTCTTTTTGCAGTGGGAACATGGTGGATAACTTCTTCCTCCACTCTGTTTTCCCCACTGTCCACCAGCTCTCTCTTTTCCTCTCTTATCCCCAGCATACCTTCTATTACTCCCCTGCGTATTCACTCCCTTTTGGGCAGCCATCATAGCACCTTCATTTGAGTCCTCCTGCCTCATCAACCTTCTTTGTTCTTGGGCCTGTAGAGCATGTACCAATTCCGTAAGGCTGATTTGGGAGAGGTCCTTTGAATCTTCTAAAGAAGATATCTTGGACTCAAATCTTTCCTAAGGCTTACTAACACCTTTTCAACTATCATCTTGTCACTCATCTCAACTCCCAACAATCTGATTTTGTTCACCACACTCATGAGTCTATCCACATACTCCTTAACCTTCTCAACCTCTTGCATTCTCAGCATTTCAAACTCCCTGCGCAGATTCATAACTTGCATGTTTCGGGTTGTATCACTTCCCATGAATTCCTCTCTTAGTCTATCCCAAGCCTCCTTCAGCTTTCACACGCCATTATCCTTGTAAATACAAGGTCTGTTACTGCCGAATGTATATGAGAAAGAGCTCTTGGAGCCTTGGACATTTCCTCTTCGTACATTCTCATTTGGTTCAAGGTTGGGTTTGGACCAAGTTGGGGTGGCTGTTTCTCTTCTTCCACATACTGCCACAGCCCTTGTCCTCTCAGGTAGGCTCTCATTCTAACAGCCCAGATGTGGTACTGGTCCCCGTTGAACACTGGAGGTGAGAGAGACGCAGATTGGGAAGCCATGCGTGAACTGGTTGCAGTTTTGAAAGAGCTTTGGTTTTTCTTGCGTAAGAGTGAAATTTGATGGTGATTTGGGATGAGTTTTTGAGTGATCTTTTAGACGTTAGTTAGTTGATTCACAGCTCTGATACCATGTTCATTTTTCATGAAGCTGGTTATTCAAAGAAGAAGAGAGATAGAACTTTAAAAACTGGACATAACTTTTTCATTAGACAAAACCTGCATATAACATACTTCAACTACTGTTTCAACAACCAGCCGAAACTTTTCCTTAATCTAAGCTAAACCACACAAAAGGCTAACAACTCCATTACAAGAATTGAGTCATTAAACAGAGGATTAACATAAACTACAATATATCTTAAGTTACTAAGAAGAAAAGCACTCCCATGCAGTCCATGCAGAGTAGAAACTCTTCCAGGTTTCACACGCATTTGCCAATCTACTTCCAGCACAGCATCAACCTTCAACAAAAATCAGCAAAGAAAGACAAAATAGGAAAAATGAAAGAAAAAGCTAAAAAAAGAGATTAGTTACCTGAGAACTCCGAATAAGACTGGACGTTTTTCATAAAAGGATGGTACCAGTTACCACCAACAATCAACTTATGGGACCGCCATCCTCTATCATACTTCCTCTCATTTGACACAAACTTTGCACACCATCCGGATCACAAAAAATGTGGGGTCGATTGTAGGTTGGCCAAGCTTCGTCATCCTCACCGGGTTGAGCGAAGTAGGAACTATGTACCAAACCCATAATAGATCTCAAATATTAATGGCTTTATCGAATCAATATTGAGCGACAAGGCCTTGGACAAGTTTTTGAAAGAACAGGGGTTCATCGTAATGGAGATAAACTAAAAAGGTGGAGACAAAGATGAACGGTAGGATGCAAAGGAAAGCTAATGGCTCGGAAGTGTTCATAAGAGAAGAATAGCTCATTGGGATTTAAGAGAGACCCATTTGTTATTTCTTCCAAAGTAGCAGACTCAAAAGCCTATCACAAAGTAATTTCATCACCAAAGCTAAATTCGCCCTCGCTTTGGTAACCGATCATTTGCGAAACATTTATGGAGAAGCGGATGAAGACCTAGTCCTAGCCATGACAAAATCAACTAAGGTATTTTTTTCTCTATTTTTTACACCGCATCAAATTTGTACCAATGTTTTGTGCAACCAAAGAGAGTGAGGGCGAAGGCTCTGCAGTAAGTGCTTCCGAGACCTTCGGATCTTCATGAGAGACTGATATCTTTCAAGCGTTCCTCCCCGATAATAAAACTCGATGGTGGGTATTCTAAACTTAGAAGTATATTCCTCGCAGCCCATCCCATGTGGGACGAATATTTGCTATATTGCCTAATTTAAGTTTTCTAGGCGGCGTTGGGGATGATTATTTAAGTTACATTTGGTTCGGGAATGTTTTATTGAAAAGTAGGATATTAGTTGAGAATTGGTTAGATTAATGGGTATAAATGATTAAAATGTTTGGTTATAAAAAATTAAATATTATCGATAGGTTTTATTGAATTACGCTTCCTTTTTAATATAACAATAATAATAATATATTATTATTATTATTTAAATAAATTATTTTTAATATTCTACATTTGAGAATTTAACTAAAACACTCAATAATAAAGTTTAAATTTTAACAAAATATCTCTAGTCACTCAAGACCACTGCCGAACGCCAACTGCTTGCGACAGTGGTTGAAATAGTGCATGACTGGCGAGATTAGTCTGGTTGTGCACCGTTTTAGACGTACCTTCAACCATACGCAGCGTGTATAATGATTGCTTCAAACTGATCTATTGGTGAGTGATTTGGTCATGTGTATGCTTTCCAATTTGGACTACAATCCTGCCGCCGTCTTTTTACTAAGGCATTCCCGCAAAACTTTATTAGACAAATTCAACCGAACGTTTAACAAGGCTCTTTTATCCAGCTTTTCCCAATCCGTATCTGAAAGTTTCTGTTTAGCCCAATCTTCATATGCCATGTCATTGGGATTTGACGGCCTTCCTTTTAAAGCAACACCAAGTCCTTGTTGTACAAGAACAACAGTCATACGAACTTGCCAAAGACTAAAGTTGTTGTTATTGCCATCACACTTCTCGATCTTGTTTGTTACCAATACTGTAGTGGCCATCGTAAATTCAATCAGAATGACCGTGGCTTTGATACCAATTTGTTGTGACAGACCTAACCCCACGAATAAAATTAACAGCAAGAAAAGCAGGCAAAAAGTAATAACACAAACAATGCACACAATAATTTACATGGTTCGACTTTTTAACCTACGTCCACGGGCAAAGATAAAAGAAGAATTTCACTTACAAAATAGAGTATGCAACATTTGGTGAATCTCTCAATCCCAAATCCCAAATACACCCAATATCTCTCACTCTCACACACTCTAATCTCTCTAACTCAAGCTCTTTGTCTCTAGTGATTGTACTTTGTATTGCTTGAGAATGTGTGTGAATTTCCCCTCAAAATGCACCTGTATTTATAGTGAAGGAAAGACTAGACCTGGCAAAATGGGTGGGGGTCGGGTCAATACAAGTATAGGTCCCACGGGTATAAGCCCAAAATGGGTCGAGTTATACGGGTCCAATATTTTGGACCTAAATCCTACCCTATACGAGTACGGGTGGACCCGCAGGTACCTATTTTTCTCTCTCCAATTTTCAAATTTTGTAGTTACACCCCTAAAATTTCTATAGTTTTCATTTTTTACAATTACACCCCCACAATCAACTACTCTAAATTCAATTTAATTCACATAAACAAATACCAAACACCATAGACAAGTACATAATCACTAATACACATAAACAAATACCAACGACAATAAACAAATAATAATTACTATTACACATAAATAAATATTGAAATACATCATCATTCATCACTAATACACAAAAAGAAACACAAAAACATGAGATAAAATCTTGTCCAGCTCATGTTCATCCCACAGTGGGGGTGATAGTAGAGTCTCTTGATTCCATAATCCTCAGATTAGCTAATGGGACATCAAAATCCTCATCCGAATCAGCATTGACATCATCATCTACAATTATCAACTGCAAATATCAACAAATGCAAATAATAAAGCAACATAATATTGTAAAGGCCAATGTGTAAAAAAGAAAAAA